>JAAEAF010005452.1:0-94877 GCA_011037195.1 Triatoma infestans
ATATATATGCTTATCTATGTAGATCATTTACTAAAACAATTTTTTCGTACACCGATTTTTAATACGTACAATTCAGAAATCAAGATTTGAACAAAACTGGCAATTCTATTTCAAAATTTATTTTTAATTCTTGAATTTCTTGATTGTCTAGTCATTTGATAAGTTTTCCTTTATAAGAAGGTATGGTACAAAAGTAAAAAGGAGTTTTTCTAAAATTTTAATATGCTCTGAAATTTGAAACTACAAACATGTCCAAATTATGTGAGGTATTATAAGATCATTCGCTGCCCCTTTCATCAGCCAGAGTAAACTAATTAATATTTAACTCTCTAATAAGGAAAGTTTGCAAGGATTTTGGAAAATTTGGAGTGTTTTCCACTTCACTTAATTCCATAGTCGCTACCTAAATAACAGTATAAATTATTACAAACACTCATTGATTGATTTATAGATTAAACATTGTACTGGAGTTGATGATTATTTTATCACTTAAAATCAAAGTTTTTACTTTGTGAAAATTATGTATATACATTGTATTACTTTGATGCTAGAGAATAAATTTACCAAAGTATACGTGAACTTGTGATAGAATTATTTAGATTGAAGATAAAAATCTATGAAATATTCATCTACTCGTGTCCATTATTTCAATGTTATTTTATTAATCATAATAATTTTATAATAATCGTAGCAATTAATAATAAAAAAAAAAACTTTTTTTTTATTTATTTGCTTCCCATTAAAGCGTATAATGATTTCACACTATTAAAATTAATTGAATGCTATTAAAGGAAAATAAGAAAAAAAAAAACTTTCAATAGGGAAAGTATAATATTATAAATACAGAGAATAGATGAAGAATGAAAAAGGCCATGTTGTGTGCATGTCTGTGTGCGTATATGTTGAAAAATTAGGGGGGGTCATCAAAATATAATATTCGTTGTTTGTGGCTAGTAGATAATTATATACTAAACACTGTTGTTTTATATTATACGTACACAAACTTCCTGTATTTGTCTGTCTTTATGTATGTCGGTCACGGCATTAGCATCTTAACATCACTGATAACTTTATTTTTAACAAATTTTAACGGCTACAAAAAAAAATAAGTGGAATTATTATGGAATTTGTTAAATTTTTGGTCATTGGTTTTTACCGGAAATACATGTTTTGACGTCCCTTGAGTACGAAAAAAAAGGATTTTAGCGAATGGTCTGTATGTATGTGTGTTTGTGTGTGAATATGTTTATGTGTGCGAACAAAATAGCTCAAAACCGAATAATTGTAGGAGGCTCAAACTTAATATCTCGTTTTGATACCATCAACTGCATCTGACACGAAGGTTTCAGGCAAAATCCATTAACCGGAAGTGCTTATTTTACCGAATGCTTGTTGAAGTTTTTCGGCGTTTTTTTCTTTAAACTTCCTATATTATATGCGTACATAAATACTTATAATTTTTATTTGTAACATTTTCCTGGGGAAGCTTGATTTTTTTGAGAGGTTCAGAGGGGGATAGTAATGTTATGCTTTCATTTAAAGTGCCACTTCACTATAATACATAGTTTCACCTCCTATATAATATTAATATACATTAGAAGCATTGATAGAATTCCAAATTTGAAGAAAATCAGTTAACCGGAAGTGCGACCTTACAGAATAGGTTTGTTGAGTTTTTTGGAATTTTCTCGAAAACGGTTACAACGAGTTTCTTTAAACTTAGAATGCTTACTGCATAGATAAAACTTATCACTTTTATTTGAAACATTTTGCCAGAGAAACTTGATTTTAGAGAGGGCTTTGGGGCATGTCAGATTATTGTAGTGTACGAGTGTAAACGGAGGTAGTGATTAGCGAAACTATTGGCCAATAATTTCTTGATGCTGTAGACTGGTGGTTTCCGTAAGAGACTGTTGAATTATGGCTTCTTGTTGAAGACATCTAGATGACTTGTTATACTTGTCCATAGAAGACTGATATAGACTTAATTTAAATACTAGTCTCTCACTTTAACAATCCCTAATTTAGTAAAGTAAGATTTTGGGACTTATCATTGTAAGTAACGATCTTAACGCCAAAATATCTAAAACAAAACAAATGGCAACCAGCTCCCTAGGATGGTTTAGGACGATTTGGTTCTATAATTTGTACTTTTCCGTACAGCTGTAAAAAGGAAGTCATGAGATTGTGATAGATTTTAGAAAGGAAATTTTCACCAAAAATATATCTGCGCAATTTAGACTGGGAAAACTTTGCTCAAACAATCAAGCTGAAGTAGTGGCTGTTAACAGGGCTCTTTTATGGTTCAGGGATAATGGACAAAGGTGAAATAAGATCCTGATTAAGACGAATAGTAAGGTGTGTTTGTATGCCTTCTCTAATAGCAGGAACCATTATCCTCTAATAGAAAGCGTCAGAAGAAAAGTGCTTCAGTTGAAACAAAAGCTCGGGATTGACGTATTTTTGACCTGGGTGAAAGGGCACTCTGGAGTCAAAGGAAACGAAGAGGCAAAAGAAGCTTCGTATAGCAGAGAGCTGAAAGAAGTTTATCAAAAATTATAAAAGTATATCTGATAAAGTTTTAACGAACGATGGTGGAAGAATAATATCATAAAAATCCGAAATACTGATCGCAGAAAACTGAAACTTAACATTCTGTTTAGATCTACCATCGCTACTGACAGAAATATTTCGATCAAAACCATCAACTGAAGGTTTCTCGAAATGATTCCATTGTTTTACTTTCAACTACAATGCTTCACGTATGCGTACTTTTAAATCTCTCACTTTTAGTACAACAATTTTTCTTGAATTTTTTTTATTTTTTACTGATGGGGAGTTGCAGTAGAATCTGTGAGTTAGACTTAACGGGTTAACAGGCGCTGTAGGGCTAGCTGATAGTGGGCGCCGTCAAACATTGCCATCAATCACATTCATTGTTATTATCAATCACATTCAGATAATCTTCAGGGCTGTACAAACCAACAATAGGGGGGGGGGAAGTGAATTAACCACTTTTTCAAGGATCTTGGTATCCCCAGTCAAACAACAGCAACAATACTGGCACTTCCAATCTCCAACATTCATATATTACCTACAGCTCATCACCGGTAGATGTGTGGTACTATTTGGCGAACTACTTAGCGTGCCTATGGGCAACCTCTAACTTGTCACCGCACACATACTCACATTCACATACATCAATAATTACGCATATTACACTTTACAGTTCACTATACTTTACAAATCCAAGGTAGCAACCATAGACCTTTCAGGCCGTGGTGGATTTAGCATTAAATTCATTCTCCCTTTACAATCATCCAATCAAAAACCATAATCCCACCAGCATTAGGTAGAAATTCCATGTTTGAATGAAATTTTTTCACATCCTTGTAAGACTTTAAAAAAAAAATCAGGGGTGAAACACTCACACAACTTTCTCTTACTCCAGTTCTCAAAATTATAACAAACAAATTTTATAGTTTTTGCACCATTTAATGAAATTGTCGAAAACTGAAAAAAACTATTCAGTAAAAGCGCACTTCCGGTTTACTGATTTCCTTCAAACTCGGAATTTTGGCCATCTATTTATTTCTAATTAATTTCATTTCGATGATAGAGTTGTATAATCAAGTATGATACCACTCTAGAGGAAGCCGTAACCCTACCTCTCTCCTAAAAGTGCCCTTAAATGAATTTTTCCAGAGAAATGTTTTATATAAAAGTTGTAGATCTTTGTATGTTTAGTTTATATGTGAAATTTCAAGAAAATCGTCGGGGCAATGTTTGAGAAAATCGCGAAAAAGTAAAAAAAAAAACTAGTAAAGTGGTACTTCCGGTTGAGGAATTTTGACAGATAACGCACAGTCAGATCGCATGGTGGTACCTAAACGGAATATCAAGTTTCAGCTTTCTACGGTTTTTCTTTTTTGAGCTATGCTGTTCACAAACACACACACACACACACACACAGACCATTTGCTAAAAACCACTTTTTTGGACTCAGGGATCTCAAAAGGGATATTTCCGGTGAAAACTCAATATCGAAAATTTGACACGATTACAATACTTCCTCTTACTAGGAGTAAGAGAAAGTAACAAAACTCACAGAATAAAGGATTCATTTCAAGATGGTATTTTTGGACTTTATTTAATACAAAAGTCAAGGTAAGGGATTAGCTCAGAGTTTTACAAATTAGAAGGCTCCTGACGTCCATGACCCATCAATGCTGACGGGTCTTAAATTAAAACAATACTTTCTCTTACCAGGAGTAAGAGAAAGTAAAAACAAAAATAAAAAATCTGGTATGAAACAATCATATGACTTTCTCTTCTGCAATTTACATTATTATAAATGGCAAATTTTCTTCACTCTAATAATAAATCCTTATTAGATGTTTGGTTTAATGAAATCCGTCTGGGAAGCGCACAGAAAACTGGAAACTCTGTTTAGTAAAGTCGCACTTTTGGTCTACCAATTTCCATCAAACTCCGAATTTTGGCAACATATTCACTTCTGATTAATGAATTATGTGAATGATAGAATCGTATAATAAATTAAAATAGCACTTTAGAGGGACTTTCCCCAAAACTCCCGTTAAATGAATTTCCCCCAGGAGAAATGTTTTAAATAAAATTTAAAGCTCTTTGTATGTTTTAATTAATATACGTAGTTTAAAAAAAATATATATATACTGGGACCGTTTTTTAGAAATACTCAAAACAACTGATAAATCCACTCAGTAAAATGGGATATATCCGGTTGATCGATGGTTTGTTCGAAACCATATTGTCAGGGTCGCCTGGTGCAACTTAAAGGAAATATTTGATTTGAACTTTCTGCGATCACACACTCAAACTCACATAGACCAATTTCTAAAAACTAATTTTTGAAATTCAGTGGACCTCAAAACATATATTTCTCTGGTGATACGATTGCAATATTTCTTCTTACAGTAAATAAGTGCAAGTAAAAATAAATAAGTTTGTAGCTAGCCTTAAATGCAGTTTTGCTGTTTGGTTTTGCATGCAACATTCCGTTGGGATAGCTTAGTCTTCTAACCAGGACATACCTCCTCAGAATCTCTAGAGAAGCGTAGGGAGTATGGGCTAAGTTGTAGAGAGCGGTTATTCCCTTCTGCCGGCTCCCTTCCCTGAAACCTCCTTAGGGACAGTATGACTAAGAAATATAGCTTCATTAGAAATTTTTCTTCGAAGCTAAGAACGAAAAGGGAGTGGAGCAAAGGATCCGCTCTGGCCAGTATTAGTAAGCATGCCACTAAATGGTGTACAGATGGGTCTAAGACCCTCGAGGAAACCGGGGCAGAGGTGTTTGGGCATAGAACCAAACACTCGGAACCCGTGGGCATGTTTCCCAGCAACTTCCAGGCTGAAATTCACGCTATTGGAAGATGCGTTCAGTTTCCTCGATAGGGGGTATCAGAATCAGGAGATAATTATCCTATCCAACAGTCAGGCTGCCATTAAAGCAGTGAGCTCCTGTGTCCTCAGTTCTAAAATGGTTTGGGAATGCCTAGGTAAGGTTAATGACCTAGGCAGAAGAAATAAAGTTACTCTACTCTGGATGTGGGGACATGTCGGCGAGGAGGGTAATGATGTGGCCGACACCCTGGCAAAAGAAGGTGCTGCATCTCCTCTCTTGGAGCCTGCGGAGCGAACGACATTCTTGGAAGAAATCAAGAAAGAGGAGTTGTCGTAAAGAGCTCGTCTCTGGAACACTCTCCTGGGACTCAGGCAGGGCAAGGTCTGTCTGGAAGTTACAACCAGGAAAGGTCGAAGGCCTGCAGCAGTCTGAGTGGGAATAAGATCCATTTCCTTGCGGGGATTTCTTACGGGGCACTGCAAACTCAGGGGACACCTGAGGAAGCTGGTCCTAGAATATGATGGAGGAAACTCCGATACATCTCTCGCCGACTGTGACGCCGTCATTCTAAGAAGATTCAGTAGTCTGGGTTGTTACCAGGTAGGGTGGAAATACCCACCCTAGAACTCTCCAGGATCTTGGGATTCCTTATCACTTATGATGGTCGCAGTACTTAACCCTCAAGAAAAAAAAAACCAGGACAGTAGAACACATACGTAGTATGTGTATCTACAGCAATGTATATGTAAATGAACACTTTAACAGGTGGGTTTAAGGGTTCCTGCTTCGAACATAGGGCCAAGGGAAAGTAGATTTATATACGTCATGATAGTTTCATCTTCAACTTCAAAACGGGATAATGTAAAATAATTAATATGAATCAAACAATAATGGGGTTAAAAAACATTTAAATAAATAAAAGAAACCTCACCAATTATTGTGTTAAAAAAACAATTTCAAAGTATAATAACAAATGAGTAAAGCTGTTGAAAAAAAGATTTTAAAATTCTCGGCCAGATAATATTGGAGTTCGTTGAACCTTTTACAAGCGTAATCTACTACTAATAGATGAGAATGGGTCCTTCCTAAATATTCCTCGACAATCTCTGAAGTAGCTTTTTTTTTTCTAGTGTTTTATTTATTTATTTTGTCTCATATCTTCCTTCCTAATGGACCCTAGTTTTTATCTTCATTTACTACTTTGTCATGCTAAGTTATATTGTTTTTGAGTAAGTAACATTAATACATTTAAAATCTTTATATTTATTTACTTGTAAAAACAATAACTTGTTGAATTACTGAACGAACATAACTCGTTTTGTTTTCATTTTAAGTACGGTTCTATAGGGTTTATTAATTTTAACATTTAAATTATACGTACTTTCTCTAACTACTGTTAAGTGGTAGAATTGTAATTGTGTCAAGTTTTTGAAATCGAGTTTTTACCGGAAATACATGTTTAGATCCCCTGAGTCTAAAAAAGTGGTTTTTATAAATTGATCTCTGTGCGTGTGTGGTGTGTGTGTGTGTGTGTGTGTGTGTGTGTGTGTGTGTGTGCTTTCCTCCACAATAGTATCCCTACTGAGGAGGAGTTTATTTTCCACATTAGATTGTTATAGGGTATTATTGCACTGCGACCTGAAAGATCTATTATGCCCCCGGAGCCTACTCCAATGCACAGCCGGCCTCCAAGCAGCATTCTCTAGCTACAGACAACACTGCTCATCACCAGACAGTGAGTTGTAGATGCTCTAGGAAGAAAAAATCTAAGGGCAGCATGCTGGATTCGAACCCGGGACCTCCGCGTTGCTAGTCTAGCGCGCTACCACTGAGCTGATCCCTTCCTTCTCCCTTTTATTTTCCACATGCTCCATATACATATATTACATATGTTGTTTTTCTATTACAGTTATAAATATTACAGTGTATTTTTAAGAAAATCACTACCATAGATGAACAAAAAGTAAATAATAATATTTACAAATAAGTATTTACAATTCATTTTAATTTCAATTAAATAAGAGCTTCTGAATTAAATATGAAAACATTTATATACACGTAAGCACCATCCACGGACATAACATATTCATATAATTCTTATACATATTCGTACATACATGGAAACCACACACGTACACACACAAAAACACACACACACACACACACACATACACACAATCAACACACACAACACACGCATACATACCACATATACACATAAACTCATATACATATAATACATCCATATTATTTGAACATTACTATTTATAAAATATTGAAATCTATTTTCTAAATATAATTGAAGAATTCATTGTAAAGATCAGGTGATGTCAGTTCTATGAGGCTTACCGGCCAAGTGTGTTTAGTCAGGAATACCTTTTTGGGCAGGAGTAATCTGGACGCCTCCAAAAGTTTGCAGGTGAATATCAGATGTTCCACAGTCTGTTCTGTGACTCCATCACATGGACAGGAGCTATCCTCTTGAATGTGGAATCTTTTCAATTATGCTCTCATATGGTCGTGTCCTGACGGAATCTGCGTTTGTCTGTAGCTCTGCTTCAGATTTACTTGCATTCTTTGCCTAACCGTAGGGAAAAACTATTTGGTCTGAGAGCCGGTCTGAGAATCTTGCCATACCTAGTTCCATTCTATTAGGCTTTTCTCTCTCAAGATTCTTCTCAAGTAGGACTTAGGCAATTTTTGATAAACTTCTTTCAGCTCTCTGTTATACGAAGCTTCTTTTGCCTCTTCGTTTCCTTTGATTCCAGAGTGCCCTTTCACCCAGGTTAAAAATACGTCAATCCCAAGCTTTTGTTTCAACTGAAGCACTTTTCTTCTGACGCTTTCTATTAGAGGATAATGGTCCCTGCTATTAGAGAAGGCATACAGACACACCTTACTATTCGTCTTAATCAGGAACTTATTTCACCTTCGTCCATTATCCCTGAACCATAAAAGAACCCGGTTAACAGCCACTACTTCAGCTTGATTGTTTGAGCAAAGTTCTCCCAGTCTAAATTGCGCACTTGTTACAACTCCATCGTTTTGGAGAACTGCGAAGGCGGCTTCGATATGATCACCATCTTTACTGCCGTTAGTATAGATTGTCAGGTTATAAGAAGAATCAGTATCACTACATTCTTCGCAAATATTAACTTGCTCACCGGGGTGACTCCAAAATCTATTAGGGAGGTGACTCGAAGACCCAGAGAGGTAGAAGCTATATTTTGGTAGTTCTTAAAATCATTTTCAATTTGGTATCAAACTGATATTTCTTTTAAATGAATATCTATTGGAAGGATGTCTGGAATGATAAATGCTGCAGAGAACGACATGGTTCAGTAACCTTTTATCATCCTAAAAGCCATCAGTCGCTGAACTCTTTATAATTTATATATATATTAAATTTTCTGGATAAAGCCTTTTGCCAGACAGGAACAGCATAGCTCCAACATAGGTTCATTCAGCTTCAAGGTAGATCACTTCTAATGCTTCTCCAGTAATACGCCAATGTACTTTAGATGCCTTACGCAATTTATTTATTAGTTGTAGTCTTTTGGTTGTGATATTTTCAACGTGCTTGTTCCAATTAAATTCATTATCAATGGACACTCCCAGATATTTTATATCATCTAAACTTCTTAAATTATCGCCTTCAAGATATACCTTGATTCTATCTTTTATCTGTTTTCGAGTAATGTGTCAAATACAAGATTGTATGTGTGTGCGTGTGTATGTGTGTCGTCTGAAAAAATTATTTTTACCGAAAAAATTAATTTCAAAGAGGTTTGTGTGTCTGTCAGTTAAAAGAAAGTTTAAAATTCAGTTTTCACAAGGCTTTCTTAGTTTTGATATAGAGCGTTCGACAAAAAGCCGTTCAGCTACACAAGTAAAATCCCCACCACCATTTTTATGGCCACTCCAACTAACAGTGGGTAACATGGGGTAACGTTGCAGTTTTAAAGAAATTTCTTGATTTAATTGCATTATGTAAAAAGTAGAGTAAGATAAAGTCTATGTGCGTGTTCCCATCACATATATTTGCTAGAAACATTATTTTATTAATTAGAGGGCCTCAAACTCAATTTTGAAAACTTGATTCGCCATATGGCCATATTTCCTCTTTCAACCGTAAAAATGGCGATTTGTAAACTGAAAATATTCATATCCGATAGATATATAATCCGAAAAATGCACTATTGGCTGTTACTTTAATTTGACAAGATTAAATTCCTGGATATCTTGAGAATGTGTCGTAAAAAGAGTTCCTCAATAAACCATCCAGTGATGCCATTTTATAATGCATTCAATCATATTTGTGCTGCATAAAATATATTCCATAAATTCTTTAATAAATATTTTAAATTTAGAAGATTTTCACAAAATTAATTAAACACTTATAAAACTGCGCTCTCTTCTAAATATATCCCCAGATAAAAATATACTCTGTTATTTTAACGCTAAAAAGTAAACTGTTTATCGGTCAGATTGCAACATTGTTGCTGCATACAGTGAAATCATTTGGGCATTGCAATATTAAACACTTGAATGTTGCGGCTATAATTAGAATGAACTCACTAATTCTTAATAAAGAAATTGAAATAAAATAAGATAACAGAATTGTTTTTGTATTACTTCATGAGAACTTCAATTGACAGTTTAAATTATTTTCAAATTATCTTTAATTGGATATCAGTTTTTTTTTTTTGTATTTTGAAGATAATGGAAAAATTTAGTCATCTTAATTTGATGTCTTCCTCCAGAGACAGTTGATGTTCTGTGTGTGAAGTTTGTTGGGCGCGGTCACATGCGGCATTCCTTCATTTGGGATTCCTTTGGGAAATTCCTCTTAAGCGTGGTAACGCGGGTACTGCAAAAAGCTCCCACATGAATTGGATAAGATTCAACCACATGACGTCGGCGGCGGAGCCTAACGGTTTCTCTGATGAGAGTGACCATCATTTTTTGGTCTATTTTCCTGAATTTAGACTGGGTGCGTTAAACTGCTGCCTGTTGCTAATAATGCGAATGAAACATAATTAAAAAAATATTAATCTTACATTCAACCTCCTTCCCTTGTCATTAACCATCTGATTTGTCATTAGCTGATTCAATATCAGCTGTTTCGATATCTCCAAAAATTTAACTTAGTATCTATCAAATAATTCGTGATTATTTCTTTTCATTCAAACCTATTTTCAATCAGTTGCTGTATTAAAATATTCACCAGTGAGATAAGATAATAGAAAATTGTTATGTTAGCAGTAGTTTTATCTTACCTTTCTTTACTCAATCTACACACAAAGAATGTTAATTCAATTCTTGATTAAGTTTCACTTGTAAGATTTCACATCAATTAATCTTCTCATTCATCTCTATCTCACTTATACAACAGTTTCCCTAGAGATGAAACTGCCGTTGTAACTAAACACTGGGAAGGGATGATTAACGATTTTGTATAAAGTTAAAAACTTCAAGTGGTCAGATATTTAGGTTTTTTATATGAATACAATAACAGGAGCAGTAATATGGAAAGGGAATTGGAAGGGTTTAATAATTAAAATGGACAAGTAAAAATACGCATGCGTAGATTTTTTTTTTGCAGGGAGGTAACTTGTATATTTTTTTTTATTTTATTTTAATTTTTTTTTTTTCAATAACTCTTGTTCAGGGCTGAGTGTTCAACAGAGGGGTACTACCTCATTATTACCCCACCTACATAAAAAAAAATCTTCCTACAATGCGCACTCTATTATCCTGTACTTATGTCTGTCTGTTCATCTCTACTTCTCTGTGTACTCTTTCTCTCCCATTACTCTATTTTTATAAAGTTCATTCCCTCACATCATATTCACTTGTGTTCCATCATATTTTAATTGGGAAGCCAACTCTTGTATACAAAAAAAAAAAAAATAATAAAATTACACACTCTCTCCGGCTCTCTCATTCGGTCGTTCATTATTTCCAACCTCTATCATCCAATCTGCTCCCTGTTTGTTATCTTCTACTTCTACTTCGTTTTTTCATGTTCCTTTTTCTGGATGAAGGTGACGCAAACTTTAACCATTTTCCTACAACCTTGGGTTCTGCATTCTGATATATTGTTCCACAATTTTAACAATTTTCCAGTGTTCCTCAATTATTTTACTTGATTTTTTTTTTTTCAACGTTCCTCAATTTTGACGGTTTTTCTTTCAGATTTTTTTTTTCCTTGTTTTCTTTTTTACTATTTTTTTTTCCTTTACAATAAATTTATTGATGTTAATTTTATTTTTAGCTTGGTTTTAATGTAGTTTATTGATTTTTCAATGCAGACTATATTTAATTAGTTTGTAATTAGTATAAAAAGTGGAAATTAAACATTAATATATTAGAACTACGCTTAACATCGTTAAAATTTTTTAAGGACACTAGGGGCTACTACAATTCTCATTGAAGTGTCTCCACCTGACATTAGAACAATTATCCTTGTCGAAGAACAGGAAAAGCTTAATATAGAAGCTATAAGGAATGAGGAAAAGAAAAGGTTATTGCAACGAGAAGCCCCAAATAGGAGGGGATACTAGAGAAATGGGACCATATTAAAGAAACAATAAAGACGGTGGCTAAAGCAGTGGTAGTAAAGGAAGGGTGAGCAATGACTGATTCGATGAGGAATGTATGGTGGTGGTAGAAAAAAGAAATAAGGCAAGAGAGTCAATGCTCCAGAGAAAAACTAGAGAGAGCTGTAATAGATATAAAGCATGCGCCTGAGACTGAAGAAACTGAGATGCAGGAAAAAGAAAAGAGATGGAAGAAAAGAAGTTGCAGGAGATACAGGAAGCTTTTGAAGGCCACAACTCTAGGAAATTCTTTAAAGGTATTAGAGAATTCAAAGCAGGATTCAAATCTAGGATGAGTTTCTGCCCGGATGAGAGCGGAGTAATGCTTGGCGATGCAAATGATATACAGAAAAGATGGACCCGGTACTTTAAAAATCTACTGAATGCCAAATTAAGAGAGGTAAATGGAAGTGGGGGGTCAGGACAGGGGGGTTTGAATGTATGCGAGGCCTCAGAAACAGATGAAGAACAAGTAGAGGAACCGGCTGAATTAGAGGAGATAATTAAAACAATTGCCGCTTGACTCTAGAAAAGGCGGTGCGAAACATTTGTACAAACCCTGGCGGCACGATTTTATAATAGGTTGAACCAACATTTAGCTTACGCCGACGACATGGTTATCGCGGCGAGAACTATGGCGACTCTTCAAGGAGCCCTAGAGGAATTTAAAAGAATTGCCGAGAAGTTAGGTTTGGAAATCAATGAAGCTAAGACAAAGTATATGCGTGGAACAAGAAGAGGGGCTAGTAACATTGGAACTATAACCCTAAATAAGCATTATTTTGAGGAGGTGAGTAGATTTAAATACCAAGGTAGTATAATTACTATAAAAAATGAAGTGTCTGAAGAAATAAAAGCTCGCATTACTAGTGGAAATAGATGCTTCTGGGCTCTACAGAAAGTCTTACGCTATAAAACACTGTCTATAAAAGGGAAGGTCTTATTTATAATGCTTATTAAGACCAATTCTCACGTACGGGAGTGAATTGTGGACTCTGACAAAGGCTGATGAAAATACCCTCAGAGTATGGGAGAGAAAGATACTGAGGAGGATTTTCGGACCTATAAGGGAAGGT
The DNA here is from genome assembly GCA_011037195.1 of Triatoma infestans. NCBI lineage: Eukaryota > Metazoa > Arthropoda > Insecta > Hemiptera > Reduviidae > Triatoma > Triatoma infestans. The sequence goes on from JAAEAF010005452.1 coordinate 13,062, forward strand.
GACAGGTGCAGAATAAGGACCTACCAAGAGCTGAAGGAGCTGTATAAAGACCAAGAGATCTGGTAAGTACAATAACAGTAGGACGCCTGAAGTGGTTGGATCACTTGGAAAGGATGGATAGTGTCCGCATTGTGAAGAGACTCCATGATGGGCATCTGGGAGGAGCGAGAAAGTGAGGAAGACCGAGAATAAGATGGATGGAGGATGTGGAAGATGATTTACGGCTTTAGGAGTGTGGAGATGGAGAAGGAGTGGCCAGGATAGATGCGAATTGTAGGAAATTATAAAGGAGGTCAAGGCCCTACAAGGGCGTAGTGTCAGCAAAGTAGAAGAAGGAGTACACTTTGTAGAGACTACATCAACATGTTTTACATACCAAATGTAAGGTGTTGGCAAAATCTTAATTCTCTACACAATCGAATGGGTGAATTATTTAGTAATGTTATCTAGGGAGTCCTCAAAAAAAGGTGACCTCAGAGCGATTACCAAAAAAGCGTTTTCCACAATTTGATGATGCAGAATATATATATAACTAGATAATATGCAGCATAGTCAGCTATATGTAAGTTTGAAATGACAAGTTCCTATAAAGAAAAATTGCAGTTAAACAGAACTATTAAAAATTGGATTGCTTCTCTCTCTGAAGCTCCATAAAAGCAGTATCAGCGGGTTATTTACAAGATTACTTCCGGGTGCAAGGACATTTGCTTAAAACAATGTTTTTCCTTACTCATGAAAATATATACTTCTTTTGAAAATAAATTTCGAGAATTCAATACGAACGCATTACTACTCTTTGGCAGTAAAAGAGATTATAACTGTACACAGTTTATGTGTACACCACACGGTAGTCAGAGATTATTACATACCATTACCAACACTCAGTACTAGCGGGTCTACATTTGTCATGTGAATGAATAATCTTTCTGGATGGCTCTGGACCAATTCCTTGGGATACGCTTAAGCTTTTTTACCACCGAATAGGAGATAGGATTATTTCAGAGCGCATCTCTTTTAAGAATCGGTGCATTGCTCGCTGTGTTTGTAGGATCAAATAATTGGCGAATAGATAGATACTTTATTCGTACAGCACCAAAGGTACAGAACAGTTTAAAAAAAGAAAAAGAAGTTTCAATCATTTACAGAGGTACTCGTTTATGGAGTAATAATTTTTATTTAGTAAATATTTTTTAAGTTCCTTTTTAAATTTATTTTTTGATAGGCTCACCTGAAACAAAGACTCAGACAAACAATTACAGATTTCAGCGGCCATATATAGTGGGGCTTTTTTGCAACTTTTGATGTTCGATGTGCACACACCTCTAATATGTCGTTATATTAATATTAGTAGTTCCCCTCCACGCCTAAACTTATTTGGATGTTCTAGTACATATGGCATCTTTAAGGATGTAACGGCAAGAGAGAGAACACAAGCCCGACCGAGAGAAAACAGACTCTCTGATACTCTCTGACTTAAGCAGGCTAGAGTGGGGCGAACCTGTATATAAGCCGGTGAGAGATCGAGACATCTATCTATCTAGATATCGATCTATCAGATTCAACCATACACCGTATCGTGTCATATCTCTACTCCCACCATTTTTATCTATAAAATCATTACAAGTCCAGTGCAGTTTGTGTAAGCTTATAGCTATATTATAACAGTGTCTTCATATCTCGTCTAATTAATCAATCCCAATTTCTCTCCTCATCAACTCCATTATAGCAGCAGGGTAGTGTAAGAAAGCCTAATCGCGGAAATAGCGACATCTTGTATTCTTTCTAACCTTGTATATTATTCTCACTACCTTCTTCTGATACTTAAACACATTCCCCGCTTGTGGCGCTCTTCCCCACAACAATAGCCGTAAGTCATGACTGAATGGAACAGCGCATACTTGAAGGCATGTACGGGCGGACCTAAGGATGATTTCCTCAAAACTGAAAATTTCTTGAATTGGTATTATTGAGCTGTAAGGCTTGGTATTGTCTAAACATTAGGCATTATAGGTAAAGGATTTAGGAGTACTTACTATCTGCTGTTGAGAAGAGCATTGCAATCGTGTCAAATTTACACCGGAAATACATGTTTTGAGTAATCCTGAGTCAGAAAAAGTGAGTTTTTAGAAACTCGTGTGTGTATCACAGCATAACTCAAAGACGGAAATTCGTAGAAAGTACTATTAAGAGACCTGATAATAAGGTTATGGTCAAAAATCAGTCAACCGGAAGTCCCATTTAAATGAATGAATTTTTTTGCAATTTTATCGAAAACAGCTCCGATTTTCTTTATACTTTGTATATACATTACATTCCCCCTGTAAGTTCGGTGGTAGAATAGACCTACAGTATTCTTCGCTTTTCGTAAAAGCCGACTAAAGGGGCAACTGTCCGTTGACCTAATAACCTCTATCCTATCTATTCCATTCCTTTAACTCCCAATCTCTCCTCCTTTTTCATTTCTGAATTCTTACCATTCCATGGGTGAGTGAGACTCATTAGTTGTGGTGAAAGCGGCTCACCTAGGGGAAGATAACTCTAAAATCAAAAACCCTGGTCCTCCAGAATGGGGGTTGTTGCGTTGGACCAGCTCTCCGACCAACACAAAAAAAATGTAAATGTTAAAAGACCAAACACAATAGTAGTTTGGCGAGGAAAACCTCAATTTGGGGGAAATCCTGGAAAAAAAAAATATGCATTATATACAATACATAATATACATTAAATAAATCTAGGAATTTTATTTGAAACTTTGTGTAGGAAGCTTCATTTAAGAGAGGGTTTTGGGGGTGTGGGAGTTGTAAACTTTTCTCTAAAGGACCATTTCAGTTTACAATACGATTCTACTATTTATGTAATTTAATTAGAATTAACTGTGGAAGGTAAAGTTCTGTGTTGGAATCAGATGTCTTGGTATCGGGAGTTGAAGCGAGGAGAAAGTGTTGTTAGTTAGAGAGTTTTAGAGAGTTGTTACTAGAAATACGTACTACTGATTTATGAAAATAAACTATATTTTAACAAATAACTTGAAGGGTTTTGAAATAGATAAACTAAGATGCACAATTGCAAACGAATATAAGAATTATGAAATGATTAATAAATATTAAAGAAGTAGTGTTTAAAACCTTAAATAGGGACGCGCTCGCGATGTGTGAAACTTAACTGCTTGATAACTCGAACTGACGTGAACTGCTGTCTAACTGACTGATGAATACTGATCTGTAACTGATGTATATCTGATCGAGAACTGCTCGAAATACTGCTCCCCTCCTCCAGTGGAGCGACGTTTATATTTGCATCACTCACACATTGGCTGATGTGTAAGTACGTGCCACACTAAGACATCTCTCGTAGTATATTGACCTCGGTAGTTAACAAAGGCTGTTTTTGGCCGGGCTGGCGATGCTTGTTAACAGATGGTGGCCAGGTGACCTCTTGAGTGTACATTGACCCTTGTACATTGATCCTTGTATGAAAGGAATACAGGCCAGGTATTGCGGCGGTTCCCTTGACTGTATATTGATCCCTGTTTGAAAGGGTTTTGCCGGCGGTTTTTGACCTGCAGATAGCGGCTGGCTGGAACCACTAGTTATAATTTTTAAATTTATAAATTCTTTAAAAATTATATCTTCTTTCTTCTTGCCATCACATCACAGTTCCGAGTTTGAAGAAAATCAGGTTCATCAGAACTGTATCTTTACTGTTATTCCGTTTATTACGACTTTCTCCAAAGAGGCACTAATGGAGTACATGATTATACTAAATATATATACTGAGACCCACCACTTTTGTTTGAAGCGTTTTTCTAAGGAAATTCATTTTATAGATGTTCTGGTGGGCTGGAAGTTCATGCTTTCTCATAAAAAAAAAAAAAATTGAAGACGTAGAGACCTTTAGTAAAAATGGTAAGATTGAAGAAAGTTTTGCTAATTATAATGGAGTTGATGAGGAGAGAAATTGGGATTGATTAATTAGACGAGATATGAAGACACTGTTATAATATAGCTAGAAGCTTACACAAACTGCACTGGACTTGTAATGATTTTTATAGAATAAAAGGTGGGTGTAGAGATTATATGGTTGAATCTGATCGATTGATCCATGTCTAGATCTCTCACTGGCTTATATACAGGTTCCCCACTCTTAAGTCCTGCTTAAGTGAAAGAGTTCCAGAGAGAGTCTGTTTTCTCTCGTTCGGGCTTGGGTTCTCTCTCTTGCCGTTACACTATGTAAATTGCAGTAGAGTGGTTTCTATATTAAATCACTCATTCACAAACATCACACTTACGCGTACTTACACATTTCAATGTAAGAATCTTTACACAATTTTTATTAATGAATTTAATAAAATTTATACTTGATGCCATTTTTTTTTTTTTTTTTGTCAGTTCCAAACTACTCGTAACTGGGAAAATTTGTTTATTTCATTCTTTAGCTTGTCTGAAAAAAAATGATTCTACGTCATAGTATTTAATTCCAAAGTTTTATTCAGTTAATTTTTTTTTCTATTAAACTCTGAACTATGGAATATAAAAAAAATAAAAAAAATAACTTTAATTAATAACACATTCTCAGACAGTTTTCCTCCTTAGTTAGTTTAAAAATAGACCAGTTTCATTAAAAATAACTTGTTTTACATAATGATTTTTAAAGAGCAGTGTATTGCAATGCTCATCAATTATTAAAATACGTATTAATTATGAAATTTAATTAATTATTAAATTGCATTAATAATGAAATATAATTTATTAAAATGAGTGATATACATATAAACATTGAATTAGTATTCAATTCCTAGCTAGGCTAACAGTTTAGCCATGTTAAATTTATAACTAATAAATATAATACAAATTGCTTGATATTCAAATAAAATTATTAGCTGATTATGATTATAACTTGGCTATTTAATTAAAATATAATATCAAATTAAACTGGTCAATACAGTAATATCACTTACTCCTGTTAATACAATAATTAGATACAAAATTACAATCTTTTTTTTTTTTTGTTGGTTTTGTTACTTCAAATTTGTTCTATTATAGAGGTCAAAGGGAGAGTTAGAACAAGTACTCACCTACCCAACAGATAGAGAAGTCATTACATTACAAGTCTTGAAGAGCATGGCAATAACATTGAACCAAACGGAAAAAAAAATACCTAAAATCATATTTTTTAAAAATGTCTCTAATAAAAGTGATAGGGTTAATGTATGTGCAATTAGTTTTACAACATTAAAGAAAATCGTTGTTTTCGTTTTCGAGGAAATGCAAAAAAAAAGGAACAGACGTAAACCTGCATTTCCGGTTAACCTATTTTTTTTATGCAATGCTTTTAGTGTATATTAATATTATGTAGACGGTGCAACCATACATTATAATTAAAGTGCTATTTTAGAGGAAAGCTTAACATTACTGCCTCCCCACCACACAACCCCCCCCCAAATCACTTATCCCGTATAAATATTTCAAATTAAAGTGATAAGATATTTAAGTATGTAGATAGTATACGAAATTAAAAGAAAATAGCGAAAAACTAAATTATAATGAAAAAAAAAATTTCATTATAGTCATGCTTTCGTTTAATGGATTTTGCATTCGTGTCAGATGCGGTGGTGGATAGTACCTGGAAATTTAAACTTCCTTTGATTACTTGTTGTTGAGATATTTTGTTTACACAAACCGAGAGACCACTCCGCTAAAAACGAATTTTTTCGTAACGTATTTCCGTTAACATATTTCCGGTAAAAGTTCGGTTTCAAAAAAAAAAAAATTTGAAATTTTACTAGAATTAAAACGGAAGTAAAAAAGAAAACCGTTCAATAAAAATCATAGGTTTTCGATTTTTCGTTATGCTACAAGAAAAGTTTCATTAATACTTGAAAAAAAAAAAGAAGAAAGAAATTGATTCGAGCAAACCTCAAAACTTTATTCCCAAATAGAATTTAATTTCGAATATCCATTTATCACAAATTAAATATTAAAATTACAATTCTTAGAATAATTGTTAGCAAATATTTAATTCTATTAGTTAATAGTTTAAAAATATTTTATATATATATACATATAATATAAAGGTAAACATCACCATAACGGTAAATGTTAGGCTATCTAGTCTCCAAACGGGGTGACGTCATTTAATGAATGCGTCATTCACTGAGCTGTGTAACCTTTCATGGAAATGTATTTCTGACTACTTGTCCTTTGTCTACCTATCTATATATATAATACGAAATATTTTAAAATAGATACCCAGCTGTGGATCCGTGTTGATAGGGGTAGTATTATTAGTTTATTACTAATATTTATTAATATTTAAAAATTGGGATTGCTTGTCTCTGATGCTGCATAAAAGCAGTATCAGCGGGTTATTTATAAGATTGCTTTTCCGGATGCAAGAACATTTGCTTAAAACAATGTTTTTTGTTACTCATGAAAATATATACTTAATATTACTATTTACAAAAAAACTACGTAAATAATATTACTAATATTTTAAAAAATTATAAAAGAAAAACTGACTTAGTGCTGCTCCTTTTTAATTCAAGAGATATTTTAAGTGGTAAATTTTAATTTAAGTGGATATTGAAAGTGGTAAGAAGTAACATAACATAACATAACTCATTTATTTGCTCTAGAATATTTTACAATTCCTTGGCAAAGGAGTAGTATAAATTACATTTATGTACATTAAATCAAAACTTAGTTCTCTTTTCTAATACAATACTAATAATGTTGAAAAATAAACAAAAATTAATGTAATGAAATAGTAACAGTAACATAATTAAAAAGATAATGCAATTGTTATATCCTAACGTCGATAAATAAATAAAATAAGTCATTAAACACAAAAGCAAACTTACTAAAAGGATCATAAAACTACAAGTAAAAAATAAATAGAAAGAATATTAAAAAGTAAGAAAATAATAATATACTGGCCTCAATATACAGTAATTCATTGTAATAATTACTAAGTCGCTTTTCTATTTTTTTAAATTTAAAGCAGACAGAAATTTAAACAGCGAATTTACTTTTAACATATTTAGGCAACTAAAAAAACAAATCTTTTTTATCAGTTGGGGATAATGTTTCATTTAAAACAAGACCGTTTAAAAATTTGGACCGTTTCAAAGAAAAGGCAGGACATTCAAACAGAAAGTGCTAGATGTCCTGCCTTCTTATTAAGTTCGCAATTATGGCAGACCCCCTTCGGATAGAATACAAATCTTCTACTAAATTTTTTACCGGCAAGTCTAATCTGTGCCACTATTCTTATCTTTTCAATATCACACTTATACCAGAGGTATTCCTCTGTTAGGCCCAAACAGCTAATTTGTCTGTAATATGTATTATAAGAACTATTCACAACCGCGTTTACATCAGTACAGACCAAATGAAACTTGTAACATTCTAAAATCGTCTTTTTTACTGCAGATACAGACTGGTAACTTCCATTAAGCAGAAAATAATCATAACCAATGGTTACTAGATAAGATTTTAAATGCGAGGACCAATTAAATAAAAGATTTATAAAAGTATTATCAAAATGAAGTGGTAAGAAGTAAATTTTCTTTATTCAACTTTTACAAAGATGCTGTTACAAAATTATGGAATTGTTTTTCCCCATTTATTGTTTATCACTCATTGTTTTCTCGTTGGGGTGGATTTGGTATGGTGGTTATGAGAATGGACTAGTAACTGGGAGGTCGCCAGTTCGAATCCCAAATATAACAGATAAATTTTATATTCGTTTAAAAAATATTATTAGTATAGCATTTGCTTACGTTCCCGTGTCCACGACGTCTCACTGCAATTTCATAGATATAACTGAAAAATTTTCTTCAAGTTATAATTTTTAATGTAATCAATTGACTTTATTGACATATAAATTGGAGAATCTTCATAAAACGATGAGAAGCCCCCCCTTCCCCAGAGCTTCCGGCTCCCTCAGAATCTCCTCTAAAATCAATGTTCTGGGAAAAAGTTTCACTCTCTATAGTCTCTAAATGTATAATATACGAAGTTTAATGAGACATTTATAGAGTACTTCGCAGTAGTGTAAATCACATTTCCAGTGAACCGATTTTCTGCAAACTCAGAATTTCGGCAATACATTTAATTTTAATTATTAATATTATATAATTGATAGAAACGTATAAAAAACGAAAATAGCACTCACAACAATGTTTCAAATAAAAGTCAACGAGCTAGAGGTATGTACGAAGTTCAAAAGCGATCATTTGGAGCCATTTTTCAAGAAGGTCATAAAAATCTGAAATATTTATTCAGTAAAATAGTACTTCTGGTTGAGGAATTTTTGCCCGGAACCTTCGTGTCAGATGCGGTAATAGTACCTAAAAACAGAAAACGAAATTCGAGATTACTGCGATTTTTCGTTTTTGACATATTTTGTTGCCTGAAAACGATGATTTGCATACATGTTTAGGGGACTTCAAAACATGTATTTCCGGTAAATTTTACACAGAACGGAAATACTTCCACTTACATAGCAATAAGATAGAATAGAGATAAAATAAAAAAACCTAATACAGTTAATTTCATATAAATACGTGTAAAACACTTGTAATTTCAAATCTAAATTACATGTTCTAATAATATAGTATTTTTTTTTATATTTAAGTAATATGTACATTACAATTATTATTAAACATTTTTATTTTATTTGCACATGTGATAATGTAATATTACATAGCAATTACACATGTTAATTATGCTAGTAGGGAGTTTATAATTGTATGTATATATATTGCAATTTACTACTGCTCTATAATAGGTATAATTACTATTGTAACTATCCTGCAACTACTAGCATTAGTAATAAAAATCTCTAGTAAAACTGGTAATTGTCATAGAAATATATAATTTTTTTTTTTATCTCCTTTTTGTAATCCATTATTAAGGCAACATATGTTGATAATTGTAAGATAACACATTATCTGCTTAATTCGTGGAAACACTTAACTTATTCCTTTCAAAAAATATAATCACGAATCCCCCCCCCCCGCATTAGTCCACAGCCCACAGCATTCCACAGCATCCCCGTTAGTCCTCAGCAAAAAAAGAAAAAAGGAAAAAAGTAAATCAACTTAAATTTAATTACTTTCTATTATTATTGCTTATAAAAATAAGTAGCCAATTTTCGATATTTATTTTCGAATGCAAAACAATAGAGTTTCTAGCCAGCAAATATAGCGAAAATTAGAAATTACAAGAAAAAAACTTTAAATTCCGTTTACATCCCCCACCATGGGATCCGGACAAGACGATTTAGTCAAAATTCATTCAACCAAAATTTTATATTTTTACAGAAAGACTTATACTTACTGCAGCTAATATATTAATATAAAATTGTTAAAAACGACGTATTATTATTCAATAATAATTTTATTACAAGTAAGAAGCACAGCCTTCTTCCTAATGTGCGTATTTAAAAGAAAATAAGATTTTTGTTTTTGTTATATTATTTATTTTTATTTTTTGTTTTGTCCTCTATTTCTCCAGTAAAAATTGCCAACATAACATTTTTTTTTTTTGAAGATTTTGTAAAATTAAAAGATGTCTGTAACGAGAGAACACTGTCCGAAGGCCGGCAGTACTGAAAATACTCTGGGCGCCAATGACCAAATTTTTTTTTTTCTCTCTGTGTGTCTATATATATGTGCGCGAGCGATAGAAATTTTTCGCGTTATATAACATTAACGGATATAACTTTAACGAATCATTGAATGCATAATATATCACATAGTAATTGAAAACATTTTTCTCGGAAAGCAACATTTTGGGAAAGATTCTTGGGGAGGGAAACCACGGGACTTCCCATTTAAAGTGCCATTTCAATATTTTATACAGTTCTATCGATAATAATAAATATAAGGGAAATGAAAGATGTTGCCAATAGAAGGGGGTGGCTAAAAAGCTAAATCAATGAAATGGATAAATAGCCACATACTTAAATATAAGAATCGTATAATCTACTGAAATGGTATCTTAAAGAAAACCGAACATCATCCACCCCCAAACTACTTTCAAAAATGAATTTACTCTGGAAAATTAGTTCAAATAAAAATGATAGCCCTGTATATATATATATATATATATATATTATATAATTAATTCAAACAAAATTATTTGAGCCGTTTTCGAAAAAATCGCAAAAATATCCATTTAGTAAAATGGTACTTTCGATTGATCTACTTTGACCAAAACTTTAAACTTCATGGTCACCACAGTATGTAGTAGTAAAGGTGTGAAATGTGTGTGTGTGTGTGTGTGTGTGTGTATTAGGCCAATCAGAAATTTAGAATTATCATGTGGGAGTACTGCTCGGCCGTCTTTCTCGATGTGTCCCAGGTATTCGATCGGGTTTGGCACCCGAGCTTGCTCTTCAAGCTCAAGGAAATCCTACCCTCCACATATTACTTGATCCTAAAATCCTGCCTCATTGAACGATACTTCCGGGTCAGACATGGCTCTAAGTTCTCCTCCAGTTTCCTCGCGAGGACCGGAGTACCGCAAGTTAGTATTCTAGACCCTCTACTTTACACCCTCTACACATCCGATATTCCACAATCCTCACACACAATCACCGCCTCATTTGCAGATGACACAGCTTTCCTTTCTCCCGGTCCAGATCCACAATCCTTCACCCGCAACAATTGACCTCTGCCCACATTCCAGGTAGTCTCCCCGCCGTCTGAAACGCCTGTGGCCGCGAGACTTACTTTTCCATCATCAAACAGCCTAAGTAAACAATAAGGGACATTATTATTGAATAATGTCCCTCACATGTACGCATGTCTTTATTTTCTTTAATCACTTTTGCTTATTGTATTATACATACAGTTGTAAATATCAATAAAAGTATTTAAAAAAAAAAAAAAATCATGTGGACTACGCCCACATTTGATACCTTAATATAATGTGACTGGCTAATTATTTATACTAAAAAGTTAAGCTAATTATATCTAGTTTAGATTTTTTACCTAATTTTTCCATCGTAGATATTTTATAAATTATTAAAATTGTGCATAACGTAGGATAAAAAAAAAAAAAAAAATTCAAAAACAAGTTATATCTGATAATTGCAGGAGATCACGAGGAACAGTAAAAAATAAAAATACAATTTATCCTACGTTTCGACAAAATTATCCTACGTCTTTTTAGGGGTAAAAATAAAAATCATTTAAAAAGGGGTTACATATAATTTTCATTCAACACACTAATCAAAACTTGACAGAAAGAGTTGCTTATGTACTGAACTACATCATCCCAAAATCATCATCATCCCATTTGGTTTTGATCTTTTGATCTTTAGATGCGTAGATTTCAATCGTTTCAGTATCCTTAAAATACTTTATGGACTGCGCCATACACCTAAAATTAATATAAAGTATAGCTAAAACTCCAGGTCGAAAAAAGATTATTAATTAAATATTAAGAATTTTTTAGAGAAAATTTTGTGGGTGTTTAACATCAATTTTATTTTGTTAACTACAAAATGGCGGATCTTGCATTCCTGGGTAATTCTCTTTTGCTTTTTTTTTTTCAACAATGGAATGAAATGCTGATTTTTTTTTTCTTTATAGCTCACAGTAATTGTATAAGGTAGTAGATATTATAACTAAAATAACTTGATTTTTTGAATATTTTATTTTAAAGAGATTATTGATAATTGAAAGATTTTGATAATTTATAAAATACCTACGGAGGGAAAATTAGTAAACAAAATTCTAAACTATATTTTTCATAGAAATAATTAGCTATAAATTATTGGCTAATCACAGTGCACGCCCCTCTAGGAGCCAAAATTTAGAGGCGCCAATTTGCCTGTAAGTGTGAGATAAATATTGATGTGTTAAATAGTCAATTAATAGAAAATTTCACATATCAATTTTTTCGTTCGCTTCAAATTTACAGCGCGTAGCATATTTATATTGCTTATTTCTAGAAGCTAAAAATTAACGTAGAATTTGTAAAGGACAATGCTTGAACATCGATACTTGACGATGCTTGAATATATATATATTCTTAAGGGGCCGCAATTTGTCTTTTTGTCCGGGGCGACGTAACCGCTAGTGCGAGCGTTGTTGTCAGTCCCCCCCCCCCCACCAATTAGTAGACAGATGAAATATCAGGTTTAAGTTTTCTGAGATTGTTCATTTTTGAGTTATGCTGACCACCACACACAAGCAGACATCACAAACATGCACGCAGATTAGAGAAAGTAAAAATAATGATTTTTTAAAAGTGTTAATAAAAAAAAAAAGTAAAGTAATGCCTATTTTTTCAGGCGGGCTTAACGTCCAACTACCAAATTAAGTGTCGTGGACGGGGACGGAAGCACCTACTTTACTATTAACATTTTTTAAACAAATATAAAATTTAGCAGTTATAGGCGGGAATCGAACTGGGGTCCTCCCACTTACAAGTCCATGCTCATAACCACTACACCGACACCCGCCCCTAAAAAGTGTTAGTAATGGGCTTTAAAATAGCACTTCGAGGTCGCCAAGGCTTTGTAACCAAGTTCCTCCGACATATATTTTCTTTCTGACATTTTCTACTCTACGTCTTAGAGTAACTTCTTCCTTTCTATCCGATACCTGATTTCTACTTTCCTGGTTCCTTTCCGTCATGGTAACGCTTTCCAGCAACTTAGTTGCCAGCATATTGTGATCATCGCAGATTTAGGGGAGAGCTTTGCCAAACGCATATTCATTATGTTCTTATGAGCAAAGTAATTGGCCTTAATTTCTTTATTGCTTCCTTAGTTAATAATATATGGTACTTCCACCATGTTAAATTGGGTCAATAATTTGTCAATTCCTCAAATAATAGAAGAATAATTTTTGCTGTAATTTATTCCAACTTAGTGTTAGTTAGAATAAGTCTACTTCTTCTTCTTTCTTACAATTGCCTTTTCTTCCTTCGGATTGTTTTGGAAAAATTTCAGAACAAATCTCCATAGAGTTACTGTAGAAATCTTATTATTGCTAGATTTATTTTAAAAGACATAATTCTTTAGGCGATTAACCAACAATCTATGCCCGCAAGGGATATCTGTTGCATGCAGTTATTTGGGGAATAGCGACGTCACGGATTACCATGCTAATCGTCAGAACAGTATACAATACACTACATAAACTCTATCCTTTAAGGTCAAAGACAAACACAGTGCACAAATTAGGGTCTCCGTCCCTAGTTAACTGGCGTAAGCCAAGGAAGAAGGAAGGGATTAGCTGAGTGGTAGCGCGCTGGATTAGCAACAGGGAGGTCCCGGGTTTGAATCCAGCTTTGCTGCCCATAGATTTTTTTTCTTCCTAGGATCCTCTAAGCTCACTGTCCAGTAATGGGCAGTGTTGTCTGCGACGAGAGAACACTGTTCGAGGCTGGCAGTGTACTGAAGAGGACGGGCTCAATAGATCTTGCTCTGGTCGCAGTGCATATCCCTTTCAAATAATTAGAATAATAATAATAATAAAATCAAAATCAAATCAAACTTTATTTGCTATAAGGTTACAAATGAGCCTGTTAAGCAAGTGAGTTAGCTTTTCAAGCTGGACATACACTGAATAAATACAATCGAATTCTAACTGCATTCCAAAAATTATAACTAATTAACTAAAATAAATTCCTTGTAGCAAATTACACTAATTACAATTACAGAAATTACAGTAATAGTGATAATATTAATTTACATGATCAAAATGATCTCCAAGAAAAGGAAAGATGAAAATTGAATAAATAATGAAGAGGAAACAAAAAGCAAAACAAAAATGAAAATTATTTCTAAATAGGTCCCTAAACAACCCTGTGACTGGTGGAAAGCTTAGGCGATGCCAGTTACGGGGTTGGAGCCAACCCGAGCGTCCACGCCGCAGGGACTGGACAACGTGCTTTGCACGGCTAATCGGGCTCTGGCGGCAGACACCACTGCGGAGCTACACAACATTTACTGTGCATCGCCGTGGTAACATGTTCACTTACTCACACCACAGACACACTAGCGATCTCACGCCGCCCTGACGGGGCCCATTCTTGGGCCTCCGAAAACAGGTCTTTACTTTAGAGAGTCTATTTGGACACTGGAGGACCTGGGGCGGATGTGGGGGAGCGGCTCACACGCTGGAGATTCGTCCAGGTACCTGTAGTGTAGGGACCTGGTGAGGAAACAGCAAACACCATACAGTTCAACACCACACTTACATATATTTCACTAATACTATATCCCCCCTTTCAAATTCTAAAATATGGAAGAACAAATAAAGAAAGGCCCTCAGTCCGTGGCAAATGAGGGTGCGAAAATCACCACGAAGGTCTCCGGTGTTGTTGAAGAGCAAGGCACACCGGTAGTCATGGCTACTTGTTCCACCAATAAAGATGTTGTAGGTGAGTTTAGTGGGGGCGCATCCTCGAGGCAGGAAACTGCCGGGAACCTCCCGGCTTCTCCTTTGAGAGGCCTGGAGAGGGGTGCCTCCACAGAGAGTTTAAATAAGAGCATTGAGAAGCTTCTGCTGGCCTCTCCTGGTCGAAATGAGGGGACCACTGAAAGGCGGACCCCGAGTGAGACCAAAACAAGGGAGTCCAGCAAAAAGAGAAAGAAGAAAAAGAAGAAGGGTGCGGAGGAGACGCCAGAAAGCGTCCCCGAGGCTAAACGCCCGAAAGTGGAGAAGGCTAAGAAGCCACAGGTCGCCGTGGTCAGGGCAGATGGCGAAGTGATGACCGAGGACGACGCGGAGCACGTCAGAGCACAACTTGTGAGTGCTCTGGATGATACTGGGAGTAGGACGGGCACCCCTGACGAAGGTTGGTGGCCACAATTTGAGGAGTCCGGCGTGGTAAGTGAGGGCATGTTCCTCATCACTTGCGGCGACGAGAGGACCAGGGTTTGGACAGCCAGACAGGCTATCACACCCAGAGGTGACATCCAGTACGTCATGTTGGAGGGAGAGGACATCCCAAAGATGATTAGGGTATCAGTTTGGGTTCCAGGCAAGAGGTGTCCGCTGGAGAGATTCTTGGAACGCTTGGCAGGGCAAAATCCTGGTCTGCGAACCGATCTTTGGAGAGTGCTCAGCACCTTCGAGAAAGATAAAGGTATGTGGATGGTTTTCTTTATAGATCCCCATTCACTCCGGATTCTAGAAGAGAAGGAGTGGAGACCCTACTATGAGTTGACCCGGATCACCTTCAAAAGGAAGGAGGAGAAGCAACGAGGCCAGTCTGGCAAGGAGGAGAGTGAAGGAAAGTAACTTATGTTCTGTGTGTACCAATATAATACACACAGGAGCAGGGAAGTTGTAGCGGAGATGGCTGAAGTCATAAGGGACACACCCTTAATGGTAGGTTTAATTCAGGAGCCCTATACCATCCGAGGCAGTGTGGTCGGATGGGGTGGTATGGGGTTGAGAACATTTTATGATTGTGGAGTAGATAGGCCCAGGACCTGCGTCCTGGTGTCTAAGCATATGGAGTGTTCAATGTTGAGAGAGTTTTGTTCTAGAGACCTGACGGTAGTTTCGATTAGGATAGGAGAGGCAGAGGGCAGACTGGTTTTGGCATCGGCCTACCTACCCTATGATTCAGAGGAGCCACCACCTGGTCAGGATGTGGAGCGTTTGGTGGAGTGGTGTGAAAGGGAGAACCTGCCATTGCTGGTCGGATTCGATGCCAACTCACACAACACGCTGTGGGGAAGCAGCGACACCAACCGGCGTGGGGTGACACTGGCGGAGTTTTTGGTAAGTAGAAACCTTTTTCTTTTAACTAGAGGTAAGAAACCTACCTGTGTTATTAGGAACAGGGAAGAAGTTATAGATATAACGGCGGCTTCCAGGCAATTTCTGTCCTGGATGACAGGTTGGGAGGTTATGGATGACTGGACGTTGTCTGATCATAGAGGTATTAGAATCACCCTGCGTCTTGGGATGGGAGAGGTGAAGAAGTTCCGAAATCCGAGGAGAACTGACTGGGGCAGTTTTGCCTCGGCCTTGGGAAATGATAGGTTAGGTCCGGGTAGACCGCCAGCTGAGGGGAAGACCTGGATCAGAGAGTGAATCGTACCACTCGCACGATTGTTCGCGCATATGAAACTTCATGCCCTGAGCATGAGGTATTGCATAGGAAGGTCCAGTGGTGGACGGTCCGACTAACTGCCTTAAATAGACAGATGAGGCGGCTAAGGAGAAAGGCTAGGGGGAGTAATGCGGAGGAGGATTGGGAACGGTTCATTGAGACCAAGCGAGAGTATAAAAGGGAGATTCGGAGAACGAAGAGAGACTCTTGGAGGACCTTCTGCGAAACCTTGGAGGGGGAACAGGAGGTAAACCGGGTCTTTAGGTTTTTAGGCAAGAGCAGGGAGATGTCGTTGGACAGTATTAGGAGGCCTGACGGACAGATCACCTATAACCATAATGAGGTGTACGGTGATGCTGGATAGACATTTACCGGATAATGTGGAGTATGCTGGAGAGTGCGCAGGTGTTTCACCTGTTGTACAGGGAGTAAATTTACAGGGTAAGGAGTTGGCAAGTAAAGTGGTTACTTTAAGGAGGGCGAGTTGGGTATTCACCACATTTAGTAAATTCAAGTCGCCGGGTATGGATGGTCTGTACCCGGTACTGATTCAGGAAAGTTGGAACATGTTCGGTAGTACATGGGTAGAAATACTGAGGGATAGCCTCAGTTCGGGCTATATCCCTCGGGCTTGGAGAGTTAGTAGGGTCGCGTTTATTCCCAAACCGGGAAAGTTGGACTATTTAGACCCTAAAGCATATAGGCCAATCAGCCTGGCATCCTTCATGTTGAAGGGCTTAGAGAGGCTGGTTGACATTTTCTTAATGGAGGATTGCGACATAAAGAGTACCTTCCATGGGAATCAGCATGCCTATTTGGCGGGGAGGTCAACGGAGACTGCGCTCCATAATTTGGTGGGGAGAATTGAACGCACGTTGGAGTCTAAAGAGTACGCGCTGGGCTGCTTCTTCGACATTGAGGGGGCTTTCGACAGCGTGGCTCATGATAGAATCAGAGTGTTATTGGAGGAGAGGGGAGTGAATGGGACCCTGGGTAGATGGATAGGCAATCTCCTGACTTCGAGGATTGTCTATTCTCGTTTGGGAGTTGCGGAGAGAAGGGTGAAAGCCAGTAGGGGCTTTCCCCAAGGTGGGAGTTTGTCTCCTCATTTGTGGTGCCTCATCGTTGATGAGCTACTTTGGGAGATGAACCGCAGGGGATTTTACCTGCAGATGTATTCCGATGATGGGGTAATCTTAATCACAGGGAAGCATCTGAGTGTGGTGAGTGACTTGATGCAGTCGGCGTTATCTTACGTGGAGCAGTGGTGTGGGAACTATGGCTTGTCCGTTAACCCGGACAAAAGTTCTTTAGTTCTATTTACTAGGAAGAGGAAATTGGAAGGGCTTAGGAGACCTAGGCTCTTCGGTAAGGAATTGCAAATTTGCAGCGAGGTTAAATATTTGGGGGTCCTCATCAACAATAAGCTGAATTGGCGGGCCCACATTGAGTATATTTGTGAGAAGGGGCAGAAGGTTTTCTGGCAGTGTAGGAGATTAGCGGGTAAGACCTGGGGAGTTAATCCCCGAGGTATCCATTGGATTTACGAGAAGTTGGTGAAGCCAAGGATGCTGTACGCATCTGTGGTGTGGTGGCCTGGCTCCTTGGTGGGGAGGAATAGCAAGAAACTGTTGGGAGTACAGCGCATGGCCTGTTTGGCTATTACTGGCGCGATGAGAACGACACCGACGGTGGCATTAGAGATGTTGTTGGGGCTAATCCCCCTACAGTATGTGGTGGTGGGAGAGGCAATGAAAGGGTACCTCAGAATGAGGTGCAAGGGAGAATGGGTGAGAACCTTCCGGGGGGATCACACTAAGATCGAGGACGAAATTTGGCGAGTGAACCGATTTCTGCTATCCAAACTTGATGAGACGAGCAAGAAATGGGGATTTGAGAGAGATTATGAGATTACGATTGGCAGTATAGGGGATGATAACCTCACGAGGCCAACGGAGTCGGGCAGCGGTATTATTCGCTGCTATTCAGATGGCTCTAGGCAGGAGGGTACTGGCCTGTCGGGGGCGGGAGCATGGTTTCAGGAGTTGGATAGAGGGAGTTCGGTGGCCTTAGGTGGTTTGGCCACTGTTTTCCAGTCTGGGGTGGTGGGCATCATTGAATGCTGCCACCTTGTGGGGGAGTGGCTAGGAGAGTTTAAGGAAGTGCGGATCTTCTCTGATAGTCAAGCCGCACTAAGGGCTTTGAGTAAGCCGTGGTGGAGTTCGAAATTAGTGGGAGAATGTAGGAGAAGGCTTAACGCTTTGGCTCGGAGGGGTAAGGTGCATCTCTATTGGATACCCGGACATGCGGGAATAGAGGGCAATGAGAGGGCGGATCGGCTGGCCAGGGAGGGATCGTCATTACCATTTTATGGTCCTGAACCAGCCCTGGCCGTTACAAAGACGTTTCGCGACAAACAGATTAGACTTTGGGAGACGAGAGCTTTGGAGAAACGCTGGGGGGACACGCAGGGGTGCCTCCAAGCCAAAAGATTTATAAAGGCAAGCAAGCAGGGAATCTCGGAATATCTCTTGTCTCTTAGTAGGACGGGTTTGAGGACCTTGGTAGGAATAGTGACTGGACACACTTGGGTGTCCAGTCACTTGTTTAACATAGGGGGGGCACGGAGTCCCATTTGTCAGAATTGTGATGACGGAGTTAGGGAAACGGTGTTTCACTACCTATGTCAGTGCCCCCGTTTCGCCGGAACTAGGTTTCGTATATTTGGGAGGACACCACTCTCGCAGGATTGCCTGGGCGAGTTGGAGTTTGGGGATATCTTGAGATATTGTAGATTAACCGGCAAGTTACTGGGGGAGATTAATTAAGAGGTTACGGGGGTATCGGGGGGATAAGAGCCACATAGGCTTAGGTCCCGCGCCTTTTGGGGCACCCGTTTTGATAATAATAATAATAATAATATTTCTAAATAAATAGAATTATTACTACAAGAGAAATTCACTTTAAAATAAGAGATAGAGAGCAGTATATAAGTTATGAAATGAAAGTTAATAATGATATCAAAAATAAAAAAATAATAAATTTTAAACAAAGGAAATTCATAATAATATCAACTGTACATAATAATTGATTAATTCCAGCTCAAATATATTCGACAATTAGATGAGGTGGTTAAAAAAAGAGACAAAGAGAAAAACAAAAAACAAAAAACTGCTATCATTAGCTACAGCTTACTACATATAGAAATATAAGATAAACTGACGAAAAGTACAAAAATAGAAATAATATTTTACAGTTACCTTTGATATTACAAACTTAAAATAAAGTATCAGAGACATTTTCCGTGGTAGCCTGCTTCATTTGTGGTCATCGACCGGTTTCGGGCGTTCGCCCATCTTCAGGATGCGTTCTTCAGACAGTGTGCCAACACAGACTCGTACAGAGACTTAGTTTCACACTAACTGAGGTGTTTTTTAATATTCTTTTTAAAATAAAGTCTCTCAATCTCAATGCCTTGGAAATATAAAAATATATATTTTTCAATTTACACACCGAATCAATTATTAATAACTTCTCGAATAAATGCTGTAACTCAATCTCATTAGATAAGTAGGAGCTTAAATATCTAGCACGAAAATAATTATACAATGAGCACATGAGCATAAAATGTAAGAGGTCATCTGAGCCTTGAGACAGACAGGGCAACCACCCTCCGGATTGAACCGACTTTCTAAGCCCTT
This sequence comes from Triatoma infestans, assembly GCA_011037195.1. NCBI lineage: Eukaryota > Metazoa > Arthropoda > Insecta > Hemiptera > Reduviidae > Triatoma > Triatoma infestans. The sequence goes on from JAAEAF010005452.1 coordinate 32,854, forward strand.
CACAGAAATACTAATATATCTTTTGGACATGACTCTCAATTGACACAAAGCTCTAGTAAATTCAATACGACATCTTAAATATAAATAAGACTCGCCCTGACCCAGTGTGCTAATATTGCGATAGTAATTATTAAAATTAGAAGAAATAGCATTGTCAACATCCTTGATTAACAGATGATTAGTCATGTTTGTTAACAAACTATTAATATTACATTTTAATGTAAGCGAGTTTTGAGAGAACCACACATCCTGGGCACCTATTGAAAACAAAATCTCTCTTAACTGATAGGTCCAATTAAGGGGAATCTTTTTATTGTCCACTTTCTCTAATAGGGCGTCATAACATACTCGAGGGAGTCTAAATGAAGGCATTTCTAATAACTTCAACCACCACTTCAACATGCGTTTGAAGATCCTACAGTAAAGATGTACAACGCCTGTCTCTAATCGTACATATGAATCTGGGGTGTTAATAGGTACTTTTAGTAAAATTTTTAAAAATTTTAACTGTACACATACGACAATCTCCGAATAGCAGGGCCCCCATATCTCTGAAGCATAAAGAAGAACATTACTAACAAGTGAGTTAAATAAGTGCATTTTTGCATTCCACGAGTCACATTTAGAACTGGACAAAATGTTCAAAATGGAGGGAATGGCAGTGGAGCCTTTTAAGTTGAAATGCTTGGCAGCTATAAGAAACTTTGCCGAGGATTTAAAGAGAACTCCCAAATACAAAAAAGAATTTGTAACAGATATCTTATTATTGTTATAATAGAACCCTTTAAGTAAGGGGAGTTTTCCTTTGTGAAAAGGAACTACCACTGTTTTATTAATATTGACCTGCAAACAATTGGCGTCACAATATTGTCTTAATAGCTGCAGCTTAAATTGAGCATCACTCAGAATACCGCCTCTAACCCCAAGAAGGAAGGAGAGTGGGATTAGATTTTCATCAAAGTGGTATCCTAGTTCATTATACAATTCTATCATCCAAACATAATTAGTTAGAAATAAATAGATGGCTGAAATTCCGAGTTCAAGAAAATTAGTAAACCGGAAGTGCGCTTTTACTGAACAGTTTTTTCAGTTTTCGACGAATTTCGTTAAATTTGGTACACAACTATAAAATTTGTCAATTATAATTTCGAGAAATGGAGTAAGAGAAAGTTGTGTGAGTGTTTCACATCAGATTTTTTTATATTTTTGTTTACAAACTTTTTTATAAGGTTTAAATGCCTTCCGAACTTTAGCCTTTAACTGCCCACATTGAGCCGTGAACCAAGGTTGTTTATATTTCATGCCGCTTCTTCCTTATTAGAGCAAGTAATAATAATAATAATAAACAATCTAATAAATTAATTTACGGTTTCCATATCAACATTACGAACATTTGAATATTTTTTTCTACAGTTATTTTTAATTAAAAAAAAAAATATATATGATTAAAATTTCATAAGTGTCATTCAGATTTCACTTTTAATAAAGTTTTTTTCCCCCCAAGAGGGGGTACGGCAATACTAATAATTCCTGGAGTGCTTTTCTCTTTTAACAATAAGTGGAATTTAATAACAGTGCGTAAAAACAAATAAGTTTGTGTATTCAATATTTCTTGAAAAAAAAAACAAATTCTACGTTATTAATATTTTTACGTTATATGTTTAAACAGTGTCAAGTTTGAAATAAGAAGGAGTATTTCCATTGGGTAGGCGGCTTATCGATGGACTGGTAAACTGGAAAATTAAATTTAATAAATTCTTCTTTTTACTTTCTCTTACTACTAGTAGATGGAAAGTATGTAATCGGGTCAAATTTCGATATCGAGTTCACCCGGAAATATTCCGTTTTGAGGTCCCCTGAGTCCAAAAAAGTGGTTTTTAGCAAATGTACTTTGTGTGTGTGTGTGTGTGTGTGTATGTATTTGAACAGCATAGCTCCAAAACGAAAAATCGTAAGAAGTTCAAACTTGATACTACGTTTAGGTATCACCATGGGATCTGACGGTGCGTTATGTGTCAATATTCCTCAACCGGAAGTACCACTTTACTAGTTGTTTTTTTACGTTTTTGCAATTTTCTCAAAAATGGCTCCGAAGATTTTCTTTAAACTTGCTATATCAACTACACATACAAAGAGCTACAACTTTTATTTGAAACATTTCTCCAGGAAAATTCATTTAAGGGCACTTCTGGGGGAGGGGTGGGGTTAGGTTTTCATCTTAACTGCTGTTTCAGTATATTAGACAATTCTGTCATCTAAATAATGTTAATTAGAATTAAATATGTTGTTGAAATTCCGAGTTTGAAAAAAATAGATAACCGGAAGTGCGTTTTTACTGAAATATAATTTTCAGTTTTCTGGTATTTTCTCGAAAATGGCTCCAACGATTTTCTTTAAACCAGCGTTGTTAACTATACATATAAAGAGCTACAACTTTTATTTGAAACTTTTCCCCTGATAAATTCATTTAAGGGGACTTTTGGGGGAGGGGGGTTATGTTTTTCTTTAAAATGCTATCACAGTTGATTATACAATTCTGTCATCCAAATTGAAATAACTAGAAATTAATATATGACCCAAATTCCGAGTTTCAAGGAAATTAGTAAACCGGACAGTTTTACTGGACAGTGTTTTCACTTTTCGACGAATTTCATTAAATTGGTACACTAACTATAAAATTTGTCAATTATAAATTTTGAGTACTGGAGTAAGAGAAAGTTGTGTGAGTGTTTCACACCAGATTTTTTTTTTATTATCTTATTGCTGCGAGATGAAGTATTGCGGTCGTGCCCCAAAATTTCGAACTTGAGTTTTCGCTGGAAATATGTACATTTCTGAGGACCATTGAATATGAACAAAAAAAAAATGTTAGTAACTGTTCCTGTGTGTGAACAAAATATCACAAAAACGAAAAATCAAACTTTTTTGGATAGAAATAATTCTAGTCTTTACATTATATGTTTATTAATTAAATTCAATTATCTATTTATATAATTCTATTAGGGTTGGCATGTTATTACATGATGAATTCACAGAAGAGCTTTATAAATTGAATAAAAATCCAAAAGTTATTGATATGATAAAAAATTGGAAAACACCAGGATATGAATTAGCGGCCACTATGAAATCACCAAGACATTTTAAGACACACCTACCATTTTCATTGTTACCTCCAACATTGTTACAAACATGTAAAGTTATTTATGTGGCTAGAAATGCTAAAGACGTAGCACCATCATATTTTCACCATAATCGTTTAGTAAAACTACATGATTATATTGGAGATTTTCCTAAATATTGGAATTATTTTAAAAATGATCTACGTAAGTCTGTAATAATCATTTTAAAACTCTTGCTTTATCTTTTGTTTTAAATTAATTAATTAATCTAATTAATATTTACTAACAGTGGTTTACTCTCCTTACTGGGGTCATATCGAAGAAGCATGGAGTCTCAAAAATAATCCTAATCTTCTCTTCTTATTCTATGAAGATGTTATAACTGTAAGTAATAATAACATGTATTATGTATTCAACCACTTATATACGTCAGTATTCTTTTATGTATCTCTTCTTTTCTTTTTTTTTTAAAAAAAAAACAGGATATGAAAGGAGCTATAAGAAAGGTTGCAGACTTTTTAGGAAAAACTGTTAATGAAAATGATATTAACAAACTTTGTAATCACTTACACATTGATAATTTTAGAAAAAATGTACCAGTACAAACTAGTGAGAAAATTAATGGATTTGTAAATGAAAATGAACAAGGTTTTATAAGAAATGGTAAGTTGTTTTAAATTAATTTCTTGGTGTATAGATATCAAATCAAATCCTCTGACGAATCTCCAAATGGAATATCCATTTTGAGTGCATTTTATTTTACTAATTTGATTTATTCTGATGTTTTACACAACGTGCACAAATAAAGAAATGTCTGACCATAAAGAGCAAGTCAACTGAACAGTGCGTCATTTTATGCAGTTCAACTTCCATCTAAAAGCCAAGACATAATTTTTAAAAAGCAAAAAACAATATATGGTCGTTAGATATAATTGTCCCACTGTATACTCTAATCAGCCTTCCATATTGCCTATACAGGTTATTTGTACATATTGTTTGAACAGGTTTAAAAATATTATTCAAAACATGATTTCCTTGTTTGCGAGATGCAAATTTCATTATGGAACATCCAAGTAGAGCTACTCAATTAATTGACATTCATGGACCCGAGAGAGTGTCCTTGTGTCAATGTTTTAGAGAGTAGTCACCTAAATACAAAAAAAAAAAAATTATTAATTGATATTCTATTGAAATCAACGCCAACTTTGACAGTCTTCCTAGCAGCATAGCAAATCGAAAAAAGTTTTTAATCATTTTTTATTTTGAAAATGAACGTTCGCCACTAGCCACTGGTATTGTAATATTAAAATAATTCGTAAAAAAACACTGTTTTCTCATTACTTTCCCAAAATAGGTTGAAATAAAATTTTCTAAGGATCACTTTTTGATTCCTCATATATTCGGAATGGACAGCAAGAAACAGAATTTAACCCATACGAATACAAAAGTAAATGAATTGTATTTTCTAACTTTGGAAAATGTTTGTTGGGGAGGTTATATTTGATTTTTTTTTTTTTTTTAATTTAAGACGCTTCAACATCTATGGTCATTAGCGCCCGGAGCATTCTCAGTGCACCGCCGGCCTGTTCTCTCCTACAAACAATACTGTCCATCTCTGATCAGTGAGCTGTAGAGGCTCCTAAGAAGAAAAAAACTAGCATTGGACTCGAACCCGGAACTTCCGCGTAAGAGTCCAACGCGCTAAACACTTAGCTAATCCTTCCCCTTGGTTATATTTGATAAAAGTCGTGATGGAACGACATCTGAAAAGCGTGATGACATCTTCCCGAATGAATGCCGAATATTTACGGAAATAGTCGAACCAGTTACCTAACTAATTATATTTACCATTAATTATACTGTTTGTATTTGTGTAACCCAGTTTCGAATTCAAACTGTGTGTTTGGTATAAACGCGTAACTTGTGAAAATACAATAAACAATTGTTAACATTAACTCGGCTTGTTTTTTTTTTTAATTTTTCTTTACATTTAATCTGTGTGGTTGAAATTGTAAAACTTAAAAAATAATTCACTTAAGTTCATAAAGATTATATAACAGTTAAAAAAAAAAATCTGGTGTGAAACACTCACACAACTTTCTCTTACTCCAGTTCTCAAAATTATAATTGACAAATTTTATAGTTTGTGAACCAAATTTAACGAAATTCGTCGAAAACTGAAAAACTGTTCAGTAAAAGCGCACGCCCGGTTTACTAATTTTCGTGAAACTCGGAATTTTAGCAATCTATTTATTTCTAATTAATTTTGTTTGTATGATAGAATTGTATAATCAACTATGATAGCATTTTAGAGGAAGCTGTAACCCCATCCCCTCTAAAAGTGCCCTTAAATGAATTTTCCCAGAGAAATGTTTTAAATAAATGATGTAGATCTTTGCATTTTTAGTTTATATTCGAAGTTTCAAGAAAATCACAAAAAATTGAAAAAAATCATTTGGTAATCCGGTAAAGTAAACGCACTTCCGGTTATCTGATTTTTTTCAAACTCGGCATTTCAACAACATATTAAATTCTAATTAACATTATTTCGATGCCAGAATTGTCTAATAAACTGAAACAGCACTTTAAATGAAAACCTAACCCCTCCCCTCCCCCAGAAGTGCTCTTAAATGAATTTTCCCGGAGAAATGTTTCAAATAAAAGTTGTAGCTCTTTGTATACGTAGTTATATACCAAGTTTGAAGAAAATCGTTGGAGCCATTTTTGAGAAAATCGCTAAAACGTAAAAATAACAATTAGTAAAGTGGTAATTCCGGTTGAGGAATTTTGACAGATGACCCACTGTCGGATCCCATGGTGATAACTAAACGGAATATCAAGTTCGAACTTTCTATGATTTTTCGTTTTTGAGTTATGCTCTGTACACACACACACCATTTGTTAAAAACCACTTTTTTGGACTCAAAACGGATATTTCCGGTGAAAACTCGATATCGAAAATTTGACACGATTACAATACTTCCTTTTACTATGAGTAAGAGATAGTAAAAACCAATGTTAAACATTTTCAATGTTTGACTTTTTCGTGAAAAATGTTTTTTTTTGTATCCGAATTTTTTATTCGGCCATTATAGGCTGAAACGGTTTTATAGAATATATGTATATCCCATTGGAAATTAACAACGCTTATTTGTTCCGAAATTTCTTTACGGATTTGAAAATTTTTAAGACCTAATTCTTCTGGCAACTTGGCCATAACTGTAGATGATAGAGTGATATAATAAACTGGAATAACATAATCCCAACACCTCCTACAAAAACCCACTTAAAATGAATTTTTCCAGAAAAATGTTTCAAATAAAAGTTGTAGTTAAAATTTATATGTGTAGTTAATATTTCAAATTTTAAAAAAATCGTTAGAACGATTTTCGTGAAAATCGCAAAAACTGAAAAATATCTTTTTGAGTTATACTGCCTACAAGTACAACACACAGATAACCTTCAATAGTGTTATCTAATTACACACATAGACCAATTTCTAAAAGCCACTTTTTTAGTCTCAGATGATCTCAAAACATATATTTCCGGGGAAAACACGATATCGAAAATTTGACACGACTACAATAACTCCTCTTACTAGAAGTAAGAGAAAGTAAACAGTAAATAAAATTGGCCTCCTGTGTGTGCCTTGCACACATTGCACAATAGGATTTGGCGTCCTTGCGTTGAAAATAGTAAGTACTTTATGAAGCGATATGATTTTCCTATTAATTAAAGATATACGATATTTATCTTTATATATATGAGTATATAATAGAATTTTGTGGGAACATTTTTATAAAAAAGCATTTAGCAGGCCGTTTATGCTAAAAGCGTGATTGTTATGTTAAAAAGCGGGTCATTTAAGATAAATTTATCACCAGTATGACTGCATAAAATATATTTTGCCTATATCAACACTTATATAAGATATTCTTTTTATTATTGTATCCATTATTATATTATTTGTCCTCGTGCCTTAGCACGTTATCCCACTTATATAATTCTTTGCTTTAGTGTTCACTAAATTAAATTGTTATCATTATTGTTCTAGGAAAAATAGGTGGAAATAAAGAATTTGATGAAACTCTTTCCAAAGAAGCGGATGAATGGATTACTACTAATTTAAAAAGAAATAAAATCCATCCATTTCCTAATTGCAAACCTTGAAAAGTTTTCTTAATCATTGTTTATTTTTTTTTGCTAAACTCCAACACAAAGGGATTATTGTTTCAATAAATGTTTCTTTTCACTTACCTAATTGATTTATGTTATTAGTTTATTGTTTTGATTTTTTAAATGATATGTAACCTTCAGTAGTGTTATCTATCTTGTTTTGTTATTGTCAGTGAACACAAGGCACACATTGTTAAGGAAATTAGTGTTCTGTAAGGCGAAATATGATTTTTTATTACTATTAGATTTGCAATACAAATTACTTTCATTTTATAAACGGTTGAATTCATACTAAGGTCGATTTATTATTTACCAATAAACCTTCATCTTTACCTTTCCAAAGGAAGAAAGTGATCATTGACTGTAATGATGTTTTTTTTTACTATTGATTATAATTAAAAAAAAAATTGTATGTAATATTTTTTTATTTATTTATTTAAAAATTTACAACTGCTGGTAGACTAGCGTGTAACTAGCAACAAGTAAATGAGATGACTCACAATGACGGTAAAGGAGAAATCACCCAGTGGTGACACGCCACACTATTTCGCTGCGCATACTTATAACAGATCACGAGGACACTGCCGTCTCAGTCGTTGAGAAGGCTTCTCTGGAATGGATATTGTGGAAAGTTAATGAATTAACAGATTGTGATATTTGCGGTAACATATTTGGACAAGGTCACTTATAAATGGAATCTGAAGATCGGGACGGATTGTCAGGTTAGAAACGTAAAAAAGGAGCATTAGTTGTACAACGGAGTATTTTGGATTGTAGGGTTTTAAGGCGGTGGATGTTGGAACGCTTGGTTGAGCCCCATAATTCGAGTCTGTGAGTCCATGTCAGGCGTTTGTGTAAATAGAGTCCTAGATATTTGACTGTATCAACGCAAGGTAAAAAGATGTAGTTCATATGAACTGGGGGACAAATGGTAAGTCTTAGAATGAAAGTTAGTATATAATATGAGTTATAAATTTGAATTTTTTAAAAGTTTTTACTAAAAAATTTTCGCCAGGAAGGTTATCAAAAGCGTAACAAATGAAGCTATTTGCGCCAACAGCTTCAAGAGTTTGCAAATATCTAGTTTTTGTTTTCATACATGTTTTTCAGTAAATAAATAATATATAATTTTAATTATATTTATATAAATTCTAAGGCTATTATCCATATACATCTAACTGTAATGCCCGACTAGTCGTCTACTTCAGCATGGCCAGAGGTCGACCATACTTTGAATAAATAAAAATTTAATACGAGATAATATAGGCAAAATTAATGTTTTACTTTCTCTTACCAGTAAGGTAATAATAGTAAGAGGAAATATTGCGATAGTGCCAGATTTTCGAAATGCGAGTTTTTACCGGAAATACACGTTTTCAGGACTCCTGATCTATATTCATGTAAGTATAAATGGAGAGAAAATTTGTAATTTTATATATTATCGTGTGAGTGTTCAGGCCAGAATTTTTTACTTACGACAGAGACCTGTAAGTATTTTCTGTACATAAAGAAACGGAAATAAAATTTTGACGATATATGTATCGTAATACTCAATTTGTAGTATTCAGTTATGTGTGTAAACTAGTAAAAAAATAATAATATAGCATTAATAATACAGAAACCGCAGGGTTTTATTCTAATTTAAACTTAATAGAATTATGGAGCAATAAAAACGTCCAAGGCTATTTATAGAAATAATAACAATATCACCATTTATCTCATTAAACATGTCGTATAGAATAATGTGTATAGAGCAAATTGCTAGAATCAATTTTAACACTAATAAGAATTGTAAGCGTGGAGAAAATTTGCCATTTCGCAGTAAGAGAAAGTTGTATGAGTGTTTCACACCAGATTTGTTTTTCTTTTCTAGTTTTTTTTTTTTTAATAGATATGAACATTAATCAAGTTCATTCAGCATTAAAATTGCTTTTGTACTTGCTGAACTGCAATCAGCCTGTTATCACTCAGGAAGCGATACCCCAATTGTGTTTGCGACAGAAGGAGGTCATATTGAACGTGTTATCTCGTTTCTTTATTATATTAGAAAAACATTAATGAGAAAAAGAAAAAATAATTTTATTTTCAACTCTTAGCTAAAGTTAGAATAATCTAAGAATATATACATAAATCAATTTAAATGCTCTAAATATTCTAGTGGACTATAAAATAGTGTAATCGTTCTATTGAAAAATCTGTAGCATTTGTTTTAGTTGCAAGTGGCGATTTCTTTTTGATCCCCCCACTTTTTACTACTGTATTGAAATCTATTAAAAAAAAAAATGAAGAAAAATGTCGTTAATTTCACTTCAATATTTTAAACCATTGCCGAGATATTCAACCATAAAGATTCAATTTTCGTAATTTTTTTTTCTTATTTTTCTGTTTCGTAAACTAAAATTAAAAGAGGATTTTTCTTATTAATTTCGAATAAATAGTGAGTTCAAATGCTGATAAAACTTAAAAGCTATTTTAAAACCATAAGGGACTTAAAAATCTGGTAAAACATCATTAAAACAAAACAATTTTCCAGTTTATATACAAAAAATCGATAAAAAATATTTCCTATTTATTCAAAATCACTTCCTCGGCCTAAATGGCATAAGCGCTGTCGCTGCCCAACATATGAAGTTGCTAACCGTATCATGTCTAACTGAATTGAAAAGTCTTCTTTAAGGGCTTCTGGAGTTATTGGTTTCTTGGTATAAATTTTGTCTTTGAGATATCCCCAAAGAAAGAAATCAAAAGGGATTGAATCTAGGGACCTGGAAGGCCAGCTTACCAGTCCTTGACTCCCGATCGAGCGGTTACTGAACATCTCATTCACATCTCGCCACTAAGGCATAGTGCGCGGGACAGCCATCTTGTTGGAACCACATTCTTGTTCTGACATTCAATGACACATCCTCCAGCAACGGTTGTAACTCTTGGCGAACAAAATTAGCATATTCTTGCCCATTTAAGGTATCTGGCGGAAAGTATGGCCAGTAGTTTTGTCTCCAACCTTTTCGCACCAAACATTAACACATGTTCAGTAACAGCTGGATCGGAAGTAAGGGACCGATAAGCTGGCCTTCCAGATCCCAACATTTAAGGGAAGGGAACAGCTAAGTGGCTAGCGTACTGGACTCCCACGCGGAGGAAGGACCCGGGTTCGAGTCCAGCTGTGCTACCTTTAGATTTTTTTCTTGCTACGAGCCTCTACAGCTCACTGTCCGGGGATGGACAGTGTTGTCTGTAATGGGAGAACACTGTCCCGAGGCCGGCAGTGCACTGAGAAGGCTCTGGGCGCCAGTAGATGTTGACGCGCCTTAAATTTAAAAAAAAAAAGTTTTGTTAAGTATGCTCAGCGTTTTATCAAGTCATTTTTATTAGGGGTGGGGGATAAGTTATTCCAGAAGTAAACTGTACTAATTAGAATAGATAAAGTTTGAAGAAAGGCAATGCAAAGTTTATGGACAGTCAAAAGCTTATAAAAGTAATAAATAAATGTGAACTACATGAAATATGAAATACTCTTACACAATATTTTGTACAACACATATACATAATATTAATTACAATGAAATTTAATGCCAAAATTCTTAATGCCAATTTGAAGAAAAATTGGCAGACGGAAGTGCGATTTTACTGAACAATTTTTTTTTTTTTCAGTTTTGTGCGATTTTCTCCATAAAGAGATCAACGTAATTTCATTTTAAACTTATATTAACCATACGGATAGAGAACTTTATCACTTTTGTTTGACTTCGTTTCCCGGATAAATTCATTAAGAAGATTTTGGAGGTTAAGCTTTCGTTTTTGAGCAATGCTCTTCACATACACACACAGACCATTTTCTAAAAATCACTTTTTTTGGAGTCAGGAGACCTTAAAACGGATATTTCCGGCCAAAACTCGATATCGAAAATTTGACACGATTACAATACTTCCTCTTACTAGGAAGGAGTAAGCGAAAATAAAAAAGTGGTAAAAATTATAAATTTAAATAAAATTTAGATATCATAAACTTTGTAAATTGCAGTAAGAGCAATCAATCTTACGGTGTGAGTGTTTCATTCAATTGAACATTTGCATTCTTAATAAATTTGTTTAATAAAATGAATTGATTTTATAACTTGTTACTTGCTGTTGAACTTAAATACAATTGAACATACTTGTCCAAGTGTAGGCATACAATCTGTATCAATGACACTCTTAAAAGATATTACATTACAACTGGCTTATTAGTTTCTTAGTACTTTTATAAAGATATTCATTTAACTTTATTAAATTTTGTCCATAGTCAGTGATTTAAATTGTCTTATTATTGTGAATAGTAAATATCCTGTTAATGAAGGATATTATCGCTTTTGTTAATAATGGAATGTTGAAATTTATTTATTTATTTTATGGTTGCCCAATTATAGAATACAAAGACGAAAACATAACAAGAACAAAAATTAACATATCCAAAAATACAAACAAAAAATAAATAGAACTAGTAGAAAGTATAATATACAACAAAAGTGAAGTTTGGTAATTCAATGAGAAATAAAATATAGTAGCTAATAAACTAAGATAACACTCAAAAGATTTAATATGAGATAATTAAATAATACATAGTAACACCACTATATACAAATAAATAATAATAATAATAATAATAATAATAAGGAATTCACAAAAATTATTCACAATTAAATCTATCACAACTTTCTTAAAAATGTTGAATAGAACAGTTAAAAATAGCTAATTTTGAACCAAAAGCGTTTCTATTGTTAATCAGCAACTAAAAGTGTTGCTATTTGTACATAGTATAATTGCTGAAAGAAGTATTGCAAAGTGTAAAATTGAGTTTTTTTGCAGTAGACATATGTTTTCTGGCCCATTGATTATAAAAAAAAGTATGAGTATTTTAGAAACCATGTGTGGTTTACATAGTAGTGTTAGAGAAGACTTTAAATAAAGTAGTATTGTTTCATATGTTTTGAGTTGTTGAACACTAAGTAGTTTTTTGTAATAAATAAAGAAGTTGGAAATGTTCAATTTGGGTATTTTTTATTGGCTGGCTAATTAGGTTAGCCGAGGGCAAGCAAATAACAAGTGATGTCAGAAATAAGATTGTGCGATTTAGACAGACCATGCAAACAGATGATAAAGTAATAATAACTTAATAACAATAATTCCACCACATTTACTCCATTCGCTGGACTGAAATTTGGGAGCCGGACGGTATCCTCGCGCGATCTAAGCGTCCGCGACCTGAAGTTATGTCTAGAAGAATCCGAGCTATAAGCCTACTTTCAGGCAACAAATATCGAAACTGATTTTATCATTTACAGAAAGCTAATGTTGAAGTCATTGGAGTTATCTTATGCCTGAGGTGAATGTTTCTGCGCAAAGATTATCAGATAAAGTAAAAGTAATATATGAACGCAAATTTTTGCCCGAAGTAGAATTCGAGAAAATATAAAATGCAGCATTCGAAGGCAGGCACACAAGCGGATGATATTCGGCAACCGCCCATTCAAAGACACGGTGAGGCTGAGGATGTTATGACATCGAACCGTAGCTAGTAGCACCGTCGGAGACTTTTCCTGAAACAAACGGAGCTGGTAGGGAACTTTACTGAATAGTATTTTTTTTTAGACTTTGTGGATTTTCACAATAAATGCAAGGACAATTTTTTTTGAATCTAAGAATGCTTATCACTTTTACGTGAAACATTTTTTCGATACATTTGTTTGACATATAGCGTGACAAAAATATTTAAACAATATGCCCTCTGTTGATAAAAATGAATTATGTGCTTTTGTATAGCACTAATGGATAGCACATTGTGATAGCACAATTGTATAGCACTAATGGACAGCACATTGTGATAGTCACAGTAGTTATATAACGATAATACAATAATAATAATAATAATAATAATAATAATAATAATAATAATAATAATAATAATAATAATAATAATAATAATAATAATAATAATAATGATATGCTATCAACAGCATTATATGTTTTGTGAAAGTTTGTTGATTTAAAAAAAAAAAATTATTTTGTTATCTTTTCTTACTATTGTAGTATTAGAGAGGAAGTATTGCAATCATGTCTGTTAAATTTTCAAAATTGAGAACTCGAACGATTTTAACCACGTTTTTAGTCCTGAAAGGCTCCCTCGATCTTGAATCGAGGCCTTTGATCGTAGCCAACCCTACGTCCACGCTGTGAGGACCGGGAACGTTCTTTCTTCTTCTTTGAACGCTGCCAACTGGGCACTGGCGGGCTTGGCGGCAACCCATCGCAGGCCACCTCATTTTACCACCCCTAAACCGATTTCCTGTCGAATTCGATCCTTTGTATTCCTCTAGCGTAGGAGGGAGGCGGACTAGCCGCCTCCTCAGGTAAGGGCGACCCTGCGAACATCCCCGCCCAACATCTAATACGCAGGATACATACACAATACACGGACACACACAACAACAGTTTTGTATAAGTGTTGTTTGCCGAAGGTCATTCCGCTTGTGTGCTTGCCTTTGAATGCTGCATTTTATATTTTCTCGAATATACTACTGGACATTAGGGCCCAATCTAAGGTGTGACGCGTTCCGTGTCAAGGGATGGATGGCACAGGGGTATTGTGTCGTTAACCCCGGAGTATTTAGCCTTACCCAGCTATTGCGCGGCTCTGGTCGGGTGGACAATCTTATCCCCAGCTACTCGTGGGAATAAATGGGTAAATTTAGAAAATTTAAAAACAATCTCAGGCAATGATGTTGTGCTAGAAAACTTCCCCGATACCCAGTTAAGCATGGAGAGGCCAAGACCGGCACGACAGGCCATGGGGAGGGGGCAACCCCACAACCAGTACGGCCAAGTTACCGGCGAAAGTAATTACGGCGGTTTGCCAAGGCTAAGAGAGTGGGGCTTCTGGCTCCGCAGCCGTTATGGCCATGGCGGAAACAGGCGCTAAGCCAGTGACTGCCAAAGGCCGGGCTTGCGGGGCTGGAGGCTCGGCGATCAGATCAAGGAGGCCAAGGCAAAGGCCGGAAAATGGTTGAGCTTTGAGGCGGAGTCGCTGGAAGCTATTGAAAGAATGGCAGAGAAGGAGGTGCAAGTTGCCCGACTGTCAGGAGTTTCCAGAAAACAACTCAAGGCTCGTATAGAGGCAGGACAAGAATACATCTAGGCCAAGCGACAAATTATTAGAGAAAACTTTCTCCCAAGGCCGAACGCTCAAAAAAGGCAACTAAGCGGCCCAGGTCGGAGGGGGAATCCCCGCCGCGATCGCCTTAGAAGGTTAAAGCCAAAATTGTGAAGCAATCCTACAGTGAGGCTCTCTCTGCGGCGAAAATCGCTGTTGTGCCAGAAGGCTTCCTCGACACCCAGTTAAGTACGGAGAGGCAGCAAGCCATCCAGGATGCAATACTGGGGGAGTATGACAAGATCCCAAGAGGCGGGCCACAGGTCAGATTGGTCAAATGTGCCCATAAGCCGGGGTATATTGTCATGCAAGCAAAGATAGTGTCGGGTGGCTAAGGGAGATTATTCCAAAGCTTAAACCTTGGGAGGGTGCAAACCTTCTAACACTCGAGGGGAATGACAAACCGGGTCCTGAAACCTTAAGGTGCTTATCCCTAACGAGGAAGGTAAGAAGGTAGAGGCCCAAAGAGTACTCACGCGATTAGAAACTCGTAGAGGATGGGTGCCACTGGACGTTCTCCATTGGACTGGGAGTCATTGGCAGAGCTGAAAAGGCTTG
Source organism: Triatoma infestans (assembly GCA_011037195.1). Classification (NCBI taxonomy): domain Eukaryota; kingdom Metazoa; phylum Arthropoda; class Insecta; order Hemiptera; family Reduviidae; genus Triatoma; species Triatoma infestans. The sequence continues at coordinate 47,896 of JAAEAF010005452.1, forward strand.
ATATGTCCACTTACTTTGGTTGGGGGCGGGTGAACTTTTGATGCAAGTCCACAAAAAGTAAGAGCCCAGAGGAGGCCAAGGCGATGGAGATGGAGGAGGATTAGCCTAAGGCCGAGAGCATTTTGAAAGCGGATTTGCCAGAAGTAGGGCAGGGGGCCTAGAAGGAGAGATGGAGGCGCTACAGGCCCCTTGCAGTGTTACCCGTAGGAGAGGGGCGGACGGAAAGGCGGGGATTCCCGTGGGTGCGTCTCTTGGCGGAAGCAGTACCGGTTTGCTCCACAGGCCTCAAGGCCAGGAGCGGTTACCGGGCACCCGGGGCCGACGTTCCGCCCCCCTCGGAGACCTATCATGGCCGTCAAGATAGTAATTGGGAAGGTGCAGGCGAACCTCCACCATGCAAGGGCCGCTTCGGCCGAGCTTAGTAGGAGGTTCGACCGGGAGGGGCTACATGTAGCCCTACTGCAGGAGCCGTGGTGCCATGGAGGGATCGTCCGAGGACTGAATCCGAAATTTGGTAAGTACTGTATAACAAGTCGTGAGAAGGCCTAGAGCGTGTATAGTACATAATAGCAAGATGAGCTGCGGACTAATACCGGAGCTATCCTCCCCTGTTTGTGTTACACCTCTCCTAACTATCATTACCGAAGAGGGAGCGAAAAGGCTGGTTATTAGCTCGGCGTATTTCCCTGGTGATGAGGACTTCCCCCTCCAGCTACTGAGCGGAATAGTCGCATATTGCAGAAGAGGGAATCTACAGCTGGTGCTGGGGTGTGACGCCAATGCGCATAATACTGCCTGGGGGAGCACGGATACCAATCAAAGGGGTAAGTCTTTTATGACCTTTATGAATTCATTGTTTGTGATATGTTGCATGTGGCTAATTAGACTCGGAACCATCTTTTGTTACTGCCGTTAGGAGGGAGGTACTGGATTTGACGCTAGCCTCGCGCTGTATGACAAGCAAAATTGCTCGCTGGCATGTATCAAATGAACCATCATGCTCAGATCATAGGCATATTAGGTTCGATATATGCACTCCACCATTGGTCATTAATAGGCTTCGAAGCCCGAGGGAGACTCACTGGGAGGGATTTGTTGGGAGTCTCAGCGAGTCTCTCAATGACCTCAAAAACGTACGGGAGACGGAAAGTCTGGAACGGGCAGCGGCACTGGTAACTGAGGCGATATTGGACGCCTAACAGGAAAACTGTCCGGAGAAGGAAAGGCCTCATAGGTCGAAGACAGAAGAAGGCGAGAGGTGAGAAGGCTGTTTAATAAAGCCAAAATCAACCAAGGCTGGGCAACGTATAAAAGTGCTCTGACGTAGTACAATATTGAAATAAGGAAGACCAAGCGCAAAGCTTGGCGGAGATTCTGTGAGGACGTGACGGGCACCTCAGAGTGCGCAAGAATTCACAGGATCCTGGCAAGAGAAGGTACTGCGGACAGAATAGGGTTCTTGAAGAGAGATGACAGAACACTAACTCGGTAGAGCACAACTACGATTATGAGCACACGTTTTCCGGGGTCCTCTCACTGAGGGGCCCCTCTCGAGGTTGTAGGGCTGAGAAGGCCTGGTCGGGACGACTGGAAAATCGCAAACTGCGTCATACAGTCGAACAGGCTAAGATGGGCGATTGGAAGGTTTAAGGCCTATAAAGTACCAGGAATCACTGGAATTTACCCGATCTTCTTACAGAATGCGATGGAGGTGTTGATACCACACCTATGTAGAATCTTCAGAGGCTGTTTGGCCTGGGGATTCATTCCGAGAGAAAGGAGGAGAAAGGTGAAGATCGTGTTTCTCCTAAAAGTAGGGAGGACAGCAGACCAATTGCCACAGTCGTTTAGACCAATAAGCCTGTCCTCCTTTCTGCTGAAGACGATGGAGAGGATGATTGACAGGTTTATAAGGGAAGAGATTCTGAGGATGAATCCTCATAATAGTCGTCAATATGCCTATCAGGCAGGGAAATCCGTAGACTTGGCCCTTGATGACCTAAACAGGCTACTCCAAAAGTCGCTTGACGACAAGGAAATTTCGGTAGCCACCTTTTTGGATATAGAGGGTGCCTTTAATAACGTGTCCTCAGAGTCACTAGTGGGTGCACTGATGAGAAGGGGTACACCTCCAACGATTTGTCAGTGAATAAGGACTAGGCTGTTAGGAAGGACTAATTTAGCCACCATAGGCAATTTATTTCTTGAGGCCAGAGTGAGTAGAGGCTGTCCGCAGGGAGGCGTTTTGTCGCCATTGTTGTGGACGTTATTAGCCGACGATATCTTGGCCAAACTAACTGCGGAAAGCTTCCATTGCCTAGGATTTGCGGATGACTTGGCAATCGTGGTGAGAGAGCGATTCGCGGTAACCGTTTCGGAGCGCACGCAGAAGGCGCTGAATATTGTAAATCAATTGTTTAGGGCGGAAGGTCTCTCCATTAATCCCCACAGAACTAAGGTGGTTCCCTTTACAAGGAAGAAAAATCTACAAGACCTAAAACAGCCGATACTCGAGGAGGTTACGATCCCCTTTGCCATGGAAGCCAAATATTTGGGAGTCATGTTTGACCAAAGGAGACATAGAATTCTCATATTAACATTATCACACATAAAGCCAAAATCGCCATGAGTAGCTGTAGGAGGCTGTGCGGTAAAAGTTGGGGATTAAGCCCGAAGATGACCCGTGGATTTATACCAGCGTGATAAGACCGATGGTAACCCATGGGGCGGTGGTGAGGTGGACAAAGACCTTGGCGCTTGGAAGTGTTCAAAGGCTGACCTGCCTGAACACGACGGGTGCCTTGGTGACTACCCCCACTGCAGCCTTGGAGGTTCTTTTACACCTTTCACCACTCCACTTCTACATCCAAGGCGTTGTTAGGGCAGTCGTGGCTCGACTGCAACAGGGACAAGCTCGAACTATCGAGGAGTTAGAGGCATACACGATTTTAGATCTGCCTTCGGATATAATGACTCCTAGATACGTCTTCCAAAAACCCTTCAAAGTCTTGATATTAGCGAGGCATGGAAGGACGGACCGCTAATTTCAGGCGAATCTATATGGTACACGGACGGATCTAAGATGGAGGAAGGAGTGGGAGCCGGCGTGTACGGAGCTTATCCGAGATGTGATATCTCGGTGAGCCTGGGTAGACTAGCCACGGGATTTGAGGCGGAGCTATTCGCAAATATTACCTGCGCCGCCGAAATAAAAAGACGGAGAGCGCATAACTCCAGGATCGTCATTTGTTCGAATAGCCAGGCTGCCCTCCGGGCAATTGACTCGTGGGAGATCAGCTCAAGGCTGGTGTGGGATTGGCTAGGTGCACTTAGGGAAATTAGTAGGCCTAATAAGGTCTTCCTGGTGCATTATTGACCTGGGCATTCGGGTCAGAGAGGCAATAAGGCGGCAGATCGTTTGGCCCGGGAGGGTTCCATTGGAACATTTATCGGGCCGGAACCGTTCTGTGCTGTTTCAAGATGCCTTAGGAGCGCATCCATTAGGACATGGATGCCCAACCGATCAAGGGATTAGTGGGTCAAAATCCCAGGTCAAAGGCAGGCGAAAATGTTCATTCATAGCTACTTGCCCACGCTAACTGCAAAATTACTCCAACTAGGCCGGGTGGCCATAAGGTTAACAGTTGGCGTTCTCACTCGCCATTGTAGACTTAATAAGCACATGCATCGCATGGGCCTGGTAACGGATAGCCTGTGTAGGTTTTGTCAAGAAGAAGAGGAAACAGCATTGCATGTTCTGTATCAGTGCGAGGGGCTTGTATGGCTGAGGTTTCGTCTCTTTGGAGAGGAGAAGCTGACGCCTGCAAGCCTCAGCCAAGGTCCCCTATTGGGTCTATTAATGCAGACACGACTTGAGAGGTGCTCTAAATTGACCACCTGGAAGCCTCCCCAGACTCCACAGTTCGACTAAGGACAGGGCTGGGGAGGGGTCTCCAACATAGGGGTGCCACAATAGACTCATGGGGGTCGCGGTGGCGCAGCTTGAAGAGCCAATGCCCCCATAGAATCTAATCTAATCTAACCACGTTTATTCGGTTAACCGGATATCACAAAAATAATACTAAAACTCGTTTATTCGGTTTAAACTTTAAGGATATAATTTTATCACATCTATTTGTAAGATTTTTCTGAAAGAAAAAAATTTGGTAAAAAAAAAAACTGTTCAGTAAAAACCTTACGGTGTACTAACTAATTTTTACTTTCTCTTACTCCTAGTTTTTTAAGGAATCTGGGCGGAATATATTTATTTCTAATTCACTTTGTTTAGATGCTCCCTTAATTTTGTTTTACTTATATCTGAAACATTTTGTTTCTGTGTGATTACCAACTCAATGAATAACCCGTTTGAAAATTACAAAAATTAGAATGTGGGAAAGCTTGCTATAAACTATTTTAACCTTATCTCAATTACATATGTATCTAGTCATTATTGTCCCTCAGTCAGGTGAGATATATTTTTTGTCAATTTTTTACTTTTTTTCATTGAGTTCACTATCAATAATAAATCGAAAGATAAAAACTTGCATTAAAGATAAAAATATTGCATTTCCACTAAAACATTGGTGAAACAAAGATAAAATGTTGATGTTTATAGCAAATATAGTATATATATAGACAAATAAAACAATTTTAAGACTTCCATATCTTATTGTTCTTTCTTTAGTTATATATTTTCTGTTTATAGTTCTTTTGTTATGATACATATTATGATATGTGGTTTTATCTATTTTTTTTTTTTTTTGCTTTACTTACATTACAATAAAATAAAAATATTATTACCACTAAAACATAAAACACTTTCTGATTAGTTTCTTACAATTATGGTGGTTAGTCAGTAATAAAGTATAATTTGTTTTTTGTAACTAGTTTCCTTTCTCTTTTGTTTGCAAATAACCAGAAAACACGTTCATTATAATGTGATTGTAAATAATATGATCACATAAATGCTATACGCACCCCGTGTAAAACTGTTGAGTGATTATTGCAGATATATAAGGTTATACAAGAAGGTTAAATTTCATTGTCTAAATAAGAACACTGCCCGAAAGCACTGTGAAACTTCTTAAAAAAAAAAAAAAAAATCTGGTGTGAAACACTCACACAACTTTCTCTTATTGCAGTTTACAAAATTATAATTGACAAATTTTATAATTTGCATACCAAATTTAATGAAATTTGTCGGCGTTTTTAAGGAGAAAATCGTGAAAACTGAAAAAAAAAACTGTTCAGTAAATACGCACTTACGGTTTACTAATTTTCTTGAAACTCGGAATTTTGGCAATCTATTTATTACTAATTAATTTTGTTTAAATGGTGGAATTTCAACAATATATTTAATTCAAATTAATATTATTTAGTTGACAGAATTGTGTTATAAACTGAAACAACACTTTAGACGAAAACGTAACCCCCCACTCTCTCACCCATAAGTCTCATAAATGAATTTCCCCAATAAATATTCTTTTTCTATTATCCTAATACACATTTTTTTTTCTAATTTCATTGAAAAATGTTTATTCCTCAACAAAAAATGGCTAACATTTATCAAAGGCCTTTTATAAGTCTTTTATGAGGCATAAACTTGCCTGGTTAATTGAGATAAATTGATGACGACAAAACGTCCTCATTTTACTACTTTTGAAAGCCAAAAAGATATGGATTTGTTTTTATCATAATCATAAAATGGATAAGGATCCCCATTGATAACATTATGAAGAGTAATATTTCGAAGTTGTGCAGTTAAATTTGCACATTCCCTCATACAACTTTCTCTTGCATCTATTGGTACTGATGACCTTGAAAAATAGAGAAGTATTATATTCTCTCCCCCCCCTCAAAAAAACAATGAAACAACTGTATTATAACATTTGAATTTAACGCCACAAATTTGGCAAAAATATCCAAAATCAATTTGGGGGGGGGGCAATATTTTTGAAATAAAAGTGATACGTTTATATCTGTGCAGTTAGCATACCAAGTTTAGGGGAAATCATAGAAGTTTTCGAGTAAAGTTCGGGATTTTATATGTCATAGCATGCTACTTTTTATCCTTTCTAACCGGTTTCGGATCACATCAATCGTTAGAATAACGAGGCTATCTCAAGTTCATACAGAGAGTTGACTTCAATTTTAGGTTTTATTACCTCCACTATTGTGGTTGATTGCTATGTTGGACATTATTAGAATAAACTTTTATTCAATAATTATTCGTGTAAATTTTACCCCTGTGTGTATATACAGCATATCTCAAAATATTCCATATTAAGGTGGTAATGGTGAGCCGGTAATGGAGATTTTATGGAATGATTTGTTGGATTCCATCTGTATTTTTTAAACCTTTGGAATCTAAATAAATATAAATCAAGAAAAGCAATAGGAGTAAGTAAAGTGTAAATAAAAAGAATCATTCAGAATTTGTCATAAGCCACTTTTGCGCGCAGTTCATAACTCTATTCATTAGATACGAATTAAGTGTTTTCTTTAAATATAAACAATAAGCATAAAAAATTAATAAATAAAAGTAATTAACGTAAAATGTGCCGACAAATGAAAGCAATAATATGACGCCATAGTGACAATAAAAGAAAAATGAAAACAAAAACAAATTTTCAAGTCATTTCTAAGAATTATGTAATTTTTATTTAATTACTTTTTTTTTTTAATTTCTCATTATAAAATGAAAGAGAAATTATTCCATTTATTGGGGAATTTATTTTCCAAGAATTTTTCAGTTTTATTATTTATTAAACACTTCATAGAACGATTGGAAGTAGTTGTTTATTTGTATTTCCTGATAGGTTTTTAGATATTTTGCTCCACCTTTATAATGTGGAATAGATAATTTTTGTTTCTAGTTACATTCAGTTTTTTTTTAAGCCTATTTTATTAATGGAGCTATATGAAATTAATGTCGAGGACATAATGTAACCTTCATAAACAGTAGGAGCCAATGTGTGACCTCAGATTAAATTGACGTCTGCTGTAATATGGTTAGCTTAAGTTCCTCATCATATAATTAATTAATTACTTAATTGTCAACATTAAAAAAAAAAATTATATATTTAGCTTGAATGGATGTTGGTATGTATAACTTGAGTATTTTTACTTTTTAATTATAAAATTCACTTTGATGGACGACCAGGTCAGCCTCCTTATGAAACATCACTACAAAATGAACTCTCAGCGTAGTAATGGAAATTTTAACGATTTTTTTTAAAGTTTGGTGCAGGATTTCTTGTACCGATGTAGGGCCGGGCATTTCAAGTTAGTTTCCTCTGATGAACTCACCAGGGAATGCTTTTATTTGAATTCCTCAGGAGCCTCAGCTGCACCGTAGGGACATGACAATAATTTTTTGAGAGGGAGAGAGGAAAACCCATCTATTTTACACCCCATCTCCTTCCAAGCGAGCTGTGGTCTTTTGGTCTTCGACGGTGGATCGGATTCCTTAATCATAAACTCCTTACCTTTTTTTTTTTATATTCCTTTAGTTCCATCTGTAGGCGAGGTGGCCGAAAGGGCTCAGGCACTTTACTCATTAATAGGACAGGAGCTGATGTAAGGTTGTATTGGGGGCGTCCAATGACCTTTGATGCTTAAGTGCTTCCTTCCTTTGGGAGGCCCCGAGTCCTAGAATAGACTAGAAGTGCTAACAGGAATGGATGGGGCCATGTCTTTACAACACTATTGCCGTTTTGCTTCAAAATATGATATTAGGATTTCGGATGTTATACATGGTGATTTGAATCTCTTTTCATTGTATTTTATTTGACACTAACTTTTTTTACCAAGTATATATTTAATCAGGAGAATTTTATTGGGAACCCGGAATTCGGAGAATAATCATCAAACCGGAGTCGCTGGACGAAAATGACCATTTTGATAACCCTATCCTAACCAGGTTATATTGATAACCTCTCTCACTACTAGCAGTTGAATTGTCATAGTGCAAATTGTACGCTATAAACAGTTATTTATTCATAATAATCAATAAATAAATCACTCTTATTTTTAATATTAATGTCACTTATTCAGCAGCATTATGCATATACATTTTAAAACACACATACAATTTTTTTTTAGTGCATGCTTTCTCTTAGTGGTGATGGAAAAAGTCGGAATTAATTACTAAAGATTTAGTATCCTTTATCTTCTCTACCAGGTGATAGATTTACAGAAATGATATTATAAAGGTGAAGATCTAATAAATTCACATTGAATCAGTGAGTGATGGTTATAGTTGGGTCCGCAGAGCTAGCAAAACATCAGAGATATTTTCCGTGATAGCGTGCTTCATTTTATAATCATCGCTCAGTTTCAGGCGTTCGCTCATCGCACAGGATGTGTTTGTTACCAGTTTGATTAACATAGACTTGACACAAAGCAAAATGAGTGTACATATTCACTGTTTATACACTTTGATAAATCAATAAGCAGTAATGTATGACAGAAGCTTTAAAATGAGATCAATTTTCTGTATGAACTTCTTGAAATATACTCTAATGATGGAAGAAAATCTGAAAAGGTAAGAATTAATAAAAAAGGGGGATATAATCCTAGATGTTACAGTTGATTAAAGAATTCTAACATCTAAACAAATTTTTTTTTTTTTTTAAGGTATTCCACGTTATATAGTTCCTCTCGACTCAAGCTGGATTCTCGATTTTTATCTGTCACGAGCATCCGATTCTGTTAGACCGTATCCGGTCATAGCCTCTTTAACTCCTTCCTCCCACCTTGTTCTGGGTCTCCCTCTTTTCCTCCTTCCTTCTACTTCCCAACCAAACACTGCCTTCGGTATTCGGTCATCTTCCACCCTAAGTAAGTGGCCAAACCATTTCATTTGTTTTAATGCTATTGCCTGGAGGGTATTGTCATTTAGCTGTAGCTCATTTCTGATATCCATGTTCCCTAATCTATCTTTTCTGGATTTCCCTGCCGATCTTCTCCAGTAGTCCATTTCGGTGGCTAACAATCTTCTTCTTTCATGTTTATTAAGGGTCCAGGTTTCTGCACCGTACAGAACTATACTTTCAAAAACGGTGCTGTATATAAGACGCCTAGTGCTCATTGAAATATTTTTACACCAGAGCACCGTATTGAGCAGTCCTATTACTCTTTTCCCTTTCCTTATTCTTCTGTCCACCTCTAATCTCGAACCATCTCCATTTTCGACTATGCAGAAGCTGCGTGTTATCTTTAGTTGATCAGGGCCGAGCTCTATCTTGTCCTGGGCTTCTGTGAGATGTTCAGTTTTGCTTAGATTGATATCGAGGCGCCAGGCCTGTATTCTTCGCTTCGTTTTCTCAGCATATAATCCGCAACCTCCACATCCTGCCCCGGTACTACCTGGTCATCCGCAAATAGCACGCTGCTCACATAACAGTTATCTCTCACTTTTAAACCCATTTGATGGCATCTTCTTCTACATTCTTTTAAAGCTACATCTAGGTATATCTTCAATAGAGTGGGAGACATGCAGCATCCTTACAATAAACCTTTGGTAGTGCTGAAGGCTTCGGAAGTTTGCAAACCTATTTTAACAGAACATTTGTTTCCTTCATAAAATCTTTGAATCACTGCAATCACTGATAATTGTATTCCAGTTTCTCTTAGCGGCTTACCAAAGGCGGCTTCTCAGGATGCTGTCGCATGCTTTTTCCAAAAACTACGAAAACCATCTCCACTTGTTTAGATTTGGCTGCATGCTTTTCTGTGATTTGCCTAACCGTGAAACCGTAGAATGTGGTCTATGCAGGATCGGCCGCTTTGGAAACCACACTGTTCCAGGTTTGTCTTAATAATCTTTCCTAATAGTTTAGCAACTGGGTTGGTGACACATATCCCTCTATAGTTTGCGCAGTTGTTTCTATTCCCTTTCTTGTGGATGGGAGTTATGTATCCTAGCTTCATTTCTCCAGGTATATGCTGTCTGGCGAGAAACAAAATTAATTAGAAATAAATAGATGGCCAAAATTCCGAGTTTCAAGAAAATTAGTAAACTGAAAGGGCGCTTTTACAGAACAGTTTTTTCAGTTTTCGACGAACTCCGACGAATTTTATTAAATTTGATACAGTATTAACTGTAAAATTTGTCAATTACAATTTTAAAAACTGGAGTAAGACAAAGTAGTGTAAGAGTGTTTCACATCAGATTTTTATTATATATTATTACGTTATTCATAAAATTTGTTTTGTCATAAAATTACTCCCAGCCGAGGCCGCAATTATGGTTTACTCTGAGTGAGACTTTCATCTTTTAATCACCTAATTATTTAAATATTACTATTAACCCAATATGAATTTTACAAAATAATAAGATAGAGAAGCACTAGAAGCGAGGCCTTGAAGAACTCTCAGTAAACTACTCAGAGTTAATTTAAACTCTCAGAAATAAACAAAAACTACCTCAATTCAAAATACATGCCCCACTTTTCAAAAAATTCATTCATTCATTCATAAATATTGTGCTGACTTGCAATTTATAACTTTTAAAAACTAGTCTGAATTGTTGTTATAACTGCTGGAGATCTTGAGGAGGAGCTGGCAATAAAAATTATACTTTTTTAAAAACTTTTCCAACGTTTCGACAAATTTATTGCCTTCTTCAGGGATAAAATTAAACCTTCATTTCAGATGATGTAGCTCATTGCATAAGCAACTCTTTCTGTCACATCAAATCTTGTTTAATATATATTTTGTGTTTAATGTGTTGAATAAAAATTATATGTAACCCTGAATAATATTTTTTTTAAATTTTATCCCTGAAGAAGGCAATAAATTTGTCGAAACGTTGGAAAAGTTTAAAAAAAAGTGTAATTTTTATTGACCGCTCCTGCAGAGATCTCCTACAGTTATTAATAGATTGGTCGAGAATCTTTATTATCATTATTGATATGGAATTTTGGTTTTTAATCTGCTTTATGTTATATTGCAAAATCAAATTTCTTTTATCAAACGATCTGTTGGGAATATTTTTAACAGATCCTCTGCAGTGGCTACTGGAGAAGATAAGTATTTTCTTAACTGAAAATAATGAAATCTAGAGAAGGGAAGGGAATAGCGTACCACGCGGAGGACCCAGGTTAGAGTCCAGCTGTGCTACCCATAGATTTTTTCTTCCTAGGAGCCTCTAGAACTCACTGTCCGGTGATGTACCGACCCCGACAGTGTTGTGTGTAACGAGACCGGAGGCCGGCAGTGCACTGAGAAGGATCCGGGCGCCAATGACCATAATGTTGACGCACCTTTAATTAAAAAAAAATCTGGTGTGAAACACTCACAGAACTTTCTCTTCTCTTGTTCTCAAAATTATAATTGACAAATGTTATAGTTTGTGTAGCAATAACGAAATTCGTCGAAAACTGAAAACATTGTCCAGTAAAAGCGAACTTCCAGTTTACTAATTTTCTGTTAAACACGAAATTTTACCCATCTATTTATTTCTAATTAATTTTGTTTGGACGATAGAATTGTATAATCAACTATGACAGCACTTTAGAGAAAACTGTAATCCCATCCCTCCCCTAAAAGTGTCCTTAAATGAATTTTCCCAGAGAATTGCTTTAAATAAAAGATGTAGATCATTGTATGATTAGTTTATATATCAAGTTTCCAGTAAATCGTCGGAGTCATTTATGAGAAAATCGCGAAAAAGTGAAAAAAATCATTTAGTAAAGTGTTAAAATAAATGCACTTGCGGTTATCCGATTTTTTTTAAACTTGGAATTTCAACAACATATTTAATTTTAATTATTATTATTATTTAGATGACAGAATTGTCTAATAAACTGAAATAGCAGTTAAGATGAAAACCTAACCCACCCCACCCCTCGCCCAGAAGTGCCCCTAAATGAATTTTCTCAGAGAAACATTACAAATAAAAGTGGTATGTATAGTTGATATACCAAGTTTAAAGAAAATCGTCCGAGCCATTTTCGAGAAAATCGCAAAAAAGTAAAAAGTCCAACTAGTAAAGTAGTACTTCCGGTTGAAGAATTTTGACAGATAACGTACTGTCAGATCCCATGGTGATACCTAAACGTAATATCAAGTTTCAACTTTCTACGATATTTCATTTTTGAGCTATGCTGTTCACATACGCGCGCGCGCACACACACACCCAGACCATTTGCTAAAAACCACTTTTTCAAAACGGATATTTCCGGTGAAAACTCGAAATCGAAAATTTAACACGATTACAATACTTTCTCTTACTAGGAGTAAGAGAAAGTAAAAAAAAATGGTTGTCAAACACAATGCGACTTTTTCTTACTCCAATTAATACAGATTAATTGAAAAAACTAATTTTTTTTTTTTTCTCTAGGTTTTCCCCACAATGAGGATTTCCTCACCAAACTAACCATCCTTATATTCCCCCCAAGTACATCATGATACCAATAAAAAAAAATTATTTTTCCCCTCCATACATCTCTCTGCAGAGCTTCTTCAGGTAGTAGACCATATCCTGCCATATCTTCTTCTACTATCTTCCTCCATCCTAATTTTAGTCTGCCTCTTTTCCTCCTTTTTTCCGGGGTCTATTCCATGCCCTGTTTCGGGATCCTTGGCTTATCCATTCTGAGGGTATGGCCGAACCATTCCAACCTCCTTTCCGTTATTCTCTGGAGCATGTCCTTCTTTACGTCCACCGCCTTTCTTATTTCTGTGGTTCTGACCCTCTCTAATCTTGATTTTCGGGTAGAACTCCTCCAGAAATCCATTTCCGTGGCAAGCAGTTTTTTTTCTCTTAGCATCCAGGAGGGTCCATATTTCCCTACTGTAGAGCAATTACACTTTCAACTATAGAAGAGTAAATTAACTTTTTAACATTCGGTAGTATGTTACTACTCCATAATAACGGATTTATTAACCCAATGGTCCTGCGCCCATCTACTATCCTCTTTGCCACTAAAAACTAATTAAAACTAACTAATTAATTCTTAAAAACTACGTTTACAAATTTCATTGGGCCTGGCCCCCAGATAGATCCAAAAGATGGATAAGGGTTAAACTTTTTTTTTTAATAAATGTTTCAAATAAAAATGATACGTTTCATTATAGGTAGCAAGCATTCCAACTTTAAAGAAAATCTGTTGTAACCGTTTTCGAGAAAATTCCAAAAAAAAACTAAAAAAAAAAAAACCTATTCTGTAAAATTTTTCGTTTTTGAGTTATTCTGTTTAAACATATACAGATTATTCACTAAAAAATTAAAAAAAATTTTTCGTATTCAGAAGAACGAATCCAAAACATGTATTTCCGAAAATCTGGCATGATCAGAATATTTCCTCTTTATTCATACTAGGATTAAGAGCAAGTGATATTAAAGAAATAAAATTAAAAAATTATTAATATGATTTCCAAATCTACAGGCCTTCAAATTAAAACGAGATATTTATACAGCAATGGCCAGAGAAGTTTTTAAGGAAAAGAGAGGTTTCTTTATTGTTCTACATTTCTATTTCAACGTTCTCAATGTATACATCACTCTCCTACTCTAAAAAGCTCCTAAAGAAGGGCACCAACGGTACCGGAAACGTAGAGCAATAAAGAATTCTTTTTCTTTAAAAACTGCTTGATCATTGCCATATAAACATCTCATTAAAACTGTTACCTGGGTAAGAAAAGGCTATCTTAGTTTCATTTACCATAATTACAATAGAAAAATAAAAGATCTGCGAATTATACTTCAGCATAGTAATAGAACATCTTCTGTATTATTTTGCTTATATTTTTAACTGATACGTTCTTTAAATAATTCTATACAATACCTATGGGCCTGGATAGCTAGCTACTAGACATATAAAATACTCGTAATTTTTCAAAAGTATCTAAGTGAAGTTTATTACATGTTTACATGCTCACATATTCAGAGAGCGGGTGAAATCGCGACGCACCTCGATTAAAGGATATGCAGAACATATAAAATTGCTTATCAACAATGCACGGCTACTTCATAACACATAAAACTTTTCAAGGACTTTTTGGCGATTACGCTTGTGATAAGTAGTTTCTATGAACTAATTTTCATATGAAGTATGTCCGTCAAATAACATTGAATAAATTATACAATAGGTATTATTTTTTTACCCATTTTTTCTGTTCCAAAATTTAATTTAAAAAACAATATGTTTACATAGAAAAATGTAAATTTGTTTTTCGTATCATTCAAGGTTTCTTTCAGAAGATCAACAACATCTTACTAATAGCAAACAAATACTACATCTTATTTAATATTAATAACTAATTGTGTAATTGACTTTTTTAAAAAAAATAATAGTACTTAGTAAGTACTCATTACTCATAAGTAATCATTTATAAATATTAGAATATTTGACCTTGATTTAAAAAACTGTAAGTAATATTTCTTTGAATACACATTAAAGTTATTATTTTGCATCCATTACTGAAAAAAATTAATATTTAAATTAGATTTGCTGGGTTTAAAGATATCTAATTAATATTGAAAAATTGTTTCAATATTAGTGGTCCAGGGAAAGTCTTGTCTATTAGAAATATTTTGTTGTTTTTTAAACCATAAAATGTGGAAGAAAATAAATTATCCTTGATGAAGTTTTTTTTTTTTAAGGCGTCTCAACATCTGTGTTCATTTGCGCCTGGAGCCTTCTCAGTGCACTGCCGGCCTCCGGACAGTGTTCTCTCGTTACAGACAACACTGTCCATCACCGGACATGATAAATTAATTATCAAAAAAAAAAAAATAAATAAATAAATAACAGATGTGGAACACTCAGATGATTTTACCGAGGGCGCTAGCAAGGAAGCAAGACAGAGCAGTTGTCTTCTCTTTAAAACAAGAGATGTTAAAAATGAAAAGTAATATCTTACAGAAATTTCGTCTTACGAAGTTTAATTATGATATTTTTTTATTGCATAAATAAAAGGTACATTATAGCTCATGGCAATGAAGCTCTATGCATTTTAACATTTATGAACATTTATACAAATATAATAAAGTACAAGAGAAGATGAAGAAAGAGTCTTTATTTATGAAATAATTACATACAATACTTTTTCTTTTAAAAGAACATAAACAAAAAATATTATACTGAACATTGAGAAATTATTAAAACTTAGTAGTATAGTAACATTTATAAAAACCTTAATAATATTGGTCTATGACCGCCAGATGGATCTACTTGTACATAAAAAATTTAATAATGATAAAGTATGACATAATTTGTGCTAATTATTCATTAAATGTTTTAATTAATATTGAGCGATAACTAAACGCTAATTTAGTGAAATTTATTAAATTTTGCCATAACGATAATATAATATGGTTTCCTCATTAGATAGAATTTTTTTATGGAAATAAATAACTATAAATTCGGAAAGAATTATAATAAAGTACATTTTTTTTTTCTCAAATAAATTTTTACAGAATATTGTGGTGGGTGATCTTTTCAACAAAGCAATAGGGAAGTTAACACAAGTGAAGTATCAGAGATATTTTCCGTGATAGCCTGCTTCTTTTTGTGATCGTCGACCGGTTTTGTGATCATCAGGATGTATTTGTCAAACAGTGTGATAATATAGATTTGCAAAGAGAAAATTTAGTTCATACACTGACTGGTCTTTAAATGTTTTTGTTTGGGCCTAACTGGTCCGTAATACAACTAAATACACTGGTCAAACATTTTTTTTTTGCATATTTCAAGATTTTGTATTTCTGAACCAAATATAATACAACGTTGTTTATCTTATAATAGTGTACAGTACAAACAAACAAAAAACACTTCACCTTAGAGATAGCGCATGAGCCAATGTGAAAAAAGAGAAAAAAATTTCGTCATACAGAAATATAAACAAAAACTCACGTAATCCTTAAACTACAAAAGTAGATTTTCTGTGCAATCAATAATGTGTGCGGCCACCATGAGCCCTGCCACAGACTTGGAGGCGGTGTGGCATACTCAATACCAGGGTATCCAGTACTCTTGCGGAAGATTATCCCATTCCTCTATGGCAGCAGGGATAAGGTCTTGCAGAGCTCATGGTGGTTGGGATCGGTTGGAAATTGCTGTTTTCAGTAATCTCCATAAATGTTCCACGCAATTCAAATCAGGAGACGATGGTGGCTAGATCATCCTTTGAATACCACGGCTTTCCAAGAACCTGTTCCCAGACTGTGCGCGGTGGGCACGAGCATTGCCGTCCATTAAAGTGAAACCTGCTCCAATGTTAGCCCTAAATCCACGAACAATGGGTTCAAGGACGTTATGCTCATATTTTTGTGACGTCATATTGTCCTGGATGTGGACTAGTGGTGTGCGGCGCCCCATCATTATTCCTTCCCAGAAGAGTGCTGAAGCACCACCTTGCTGATAGCGTTCAACAATAAAAGCTTCATTTAAACGTTGACCATTTATCCTCCAGACATGAATACTTTTGTCATCAGGATGCAGCAAAGTCGTACCTCATCTGTAAATAACGTTTGGGCCCATTGTTCCCGGGTCCAATTTTCATTATCTTCTTACCCATTGTATATGCTGAAGTCTGTGGCGATATTCGAGGCGTGGTGGCCTGAATGGCCTTCGAGAACGTAATCTTACATTTTGGAGTCGATTTCGAACAGTTTGTATCGATGCATTGATTCCTGTAGCTGCTCGAAGCTCCCTCCCATAAGGTGTTGCTGTGCTCCTAGGTTATCGCCTAGCGGCAATACAGAGTATAGGTCTTGAGTAGCGGTTGTTTTGCGTGGTCGATCTATCCTAGGCTTATCAGCTATGGTTTGGTTTGTGTCCATTGGAATTTCCGCCAAAGTTTGGAAACGTCACTTTGATTGCATCGCACCACTTGAGCTACTTCGGCTTGTGTCATTCGACGTTGATTAAAGTCACTATTCGAACTCTATCTGCTGCTGAAATCGTGTGCTCGTGGCATTTCTGTTTAAATTTACGGTAAAATTACTTCCCTTTCAACTTACACGCAATCAACAAAAAAATTTTCAACTGCACGCAGTAAGTTCAACTGATCAAAATCTCCAACAAGTAATGAATGAATGAGCACATTGTCAGGAAAACAAATGTAACGCGTTTCAAAGGTCATACAAAACAAAGAAATGCAACATAATTTACCGGACAAAGTTCAGAAATACAAAATCTTGTAATATGCAAAACTTTTTTTGACCAGTGTATTACAATTACGTGCTTGGATGGCGTGTGTGAATTATGAAAGGTGAATGCGAAATGTGTTTGTGTTATCAAACAATCTCTTATATAGATTGATTGTTTATTTGTTTTAATTATTTTGTTTAACAAAACATTATTTATTTATCTATACTATCTTACGATCATTCTGTTCGCATTTTATCTTTTCACGTTAGTAACTATTTCACCGCAGCCCACGGCTGACGCAGTCTTATTTCGCTCTATTATTATAAATAAATAATTATAATAGTAAGATAGTATGGATAATTAATTATAAAGTAAATCTCCCTCAGTTTAAGTTATACACCTCACGTTTTGGATGTTACCATTTTTAAAGGGAATAATGTGTCCCATTTAAAGACCGAAACATGTGTTTTTCCCACTCAGGTACCATCCCTCCCTTAACCTAGTTAGGCCCTAACAAAACATTTAAAGACTAGTCAGTGTGTATCAACAAATTTGTTCTTTGCATATCTATATTATCTCACTCTGACAATTGCATCCTGATGATGGGCGAACGCCCGAAATCGGTCGATGACCACAAAAAGAAGCAGGCTATCACGGAAAATGTCCTGATGCTTTTTGCAGACCTAATTCATGGTTATCTGCAGACCAATGCCGTCAGTACTTCTTAGAGAACCAAAGGAATATTCATGAGAGATTATATAAATCTTCCTTTTTTTTAACCTTAACATTTGAAACGTTGTAATAAACAATTAATGTTTTTATAAATTCGACGTCACCAAGATAGAGATAACATCACTTTTTAGGACAATAAATAACTATGTCATTACCATACCATTGTTTTAACTTTAAACTGTATCAATTATTTGAACTTTAGCATTGTATGGAAGTAATAAGATAATGTATAAGCTAGCTGGTATATTCAAGTTTAGCTAGAACTTCCCATCGAAATAAATACATTATTTAAAAAATAAATAATACATTCAAAACCAATATTATCTCTGAAAAAGTCCGTTGCTTTATTCGCGAAATATAGTTTAGCATTATCTAACACATGAGGTGGTCAAATCTCCTCAAAAAGTAAAAAATCTCTATTATTGTGTGATTCGGCTAACGATGTTTGATGTATCTTTGTATCACTACAAATTAAATTGAATATTACCAATAGTTTTCGTGCCAATATATTATACATGTAGTACTTATCCATTACCACAACTTGGTTGATTCTTAAGGTGTAATTCAAACAGAAGGAAAAAAGGAAAAAATTGTTTAAATATAACATCTGAATGACTTTCTTTAAAAAATGACATTCAAAAAGATTTACAGAATGAAGGAAAGAATATATTGTATGAAGAGAGAGATTGCGAAGTCTTTTACCGAAGTCCATCATAGACAGTAAACTTATTTGTTTACAAAATATATTAAAAAAAAAGATCAATAGCACAATTTATATAATAATAACAAAAAACTAATAGGAAACTTTTCAAATCAGACTTCTTTAAACCAATCTGTGCATTCCATGATTTTTAATTCTAATTCAAATTCTTTATCTTTCCACTATTTCAGCAGCCTAAGATTGTATTAAAAAAACAAAATCATTTTCGAAAAAGCATGAAGGTAAGATTTGTACTTTATTAAATCTGCTGATTTTCAGGTTTATTTTACAATTCCAAAAAATCTCATGCACAGTGGTGTATCTACCTACCTACACAAATGCAACTCAAAATAAAAAGCGCTTACCTAGAAAATACTCCTGCTTTAGTAGTTATAAAA
Source organism: Triatoma infestans (assembly GCA_011037195.1). Taxonomy (NCBI): domain Eukaryota; kingdom Metazoa; phylum Arthropoda; class Insecta; order Hemiptera; family Reduviidae; genus Triatoma; species Triatoma infestans. The sequence continues at coordinate 66,828 of JAAEAF010005452.1, forward strand.
ATTGCCACTAGATGCCAACACCTGACGAGAATACGATTTTCAATAATGGTATAAATTTCACAATGGTTTCAAAATTTGCCAATAGATGTCTCTATCTTCCGGTATTACATTTGTTGATGTTTGCAAAAATTTCCGCTAGATGTCTTACCTACCTTTAAGTAAAAAAAAAAGCTGTTTATAAATTTGACGTTTAATTTCAAAGTTTTGTATTAGGAGTTTAGACATATACAGGAGCTCAAATTGATTTCAATTTTCACTTCCCTGGAAAGGGTTGTAAAGCTGCTGCCATTTTGTTTTCCTTATTTTGAGGAGATTCTAACAGAGTTTTGCTGGATAGTATTGTTAAAAATGATTCCGTGTCGGATTTTTTACTTTCACTTACTCCTAGTTTTTTAGAAAATGGTCTGAGTGTGTATATGAACACCATAGCTGAAAAACGAAAAACCACAGAAAGTTGAAACTTGATATTCCGTTTAGGTATCACCATGGGAACTAATAGTATGTTATCTGTCAAAATTCCTCAACCGGAAATACCACTTTACTAGTTGATCTTTATACTTTTTTACGACTTTCTCAAAAAATGGCTCCGACGATTTTTTTCAAACTTAGTATATCAACTACACATGCAAAGAGCTACAACTTTTATTTCAAACATTTCTCTGGGAAAATTCACTTAAAGGAATTTCTGGGGGAGAGGTGGGGTTAGGTTTTCCTCTAAAGTGCTATTTCAGCTTACTATAAAATTTGGTCATATAAATAATATTAATTAGAATTAAATGTGTTGTTCAAATCCCGAGTTTGCAAAAAATCGGATGACCGGAAGTGTGTATTTACTGAAATGTATTTTTCAATTTTCTGATATTTTCTTGAAAATATTTGAAACATTTCTCCTGGTAAAGTCATTTAAGGGGGCTTTTGTTTTGAACAGATGGGGTTATGTTTTTCTTTAAAGTGCTAACATAGTTGATTATAATACTCGTACAATTCTTTCGTCCAAACAAAATTTATTAAAAATAAATAGATTCCTAAAATGCCATGTTTCAAGAAAATTAGTAAACCGGAAGGTGCTTTTACTGAACAGTTTTTTTTTCTCTTTTCGACGCACTCCCGACGAATTTCATTAAATTTGGTACTCAAACTATAAAATTTGTCAATTACAATTTTGAAAACTAGAGTAAGAGAAAGTTGTGTGTGTGAGTGTTTCACAGCAGATTTTTTGTTTTGATTTTGTATTATGATTATTATTATTATTATTTTAGGCAGAAATAAGCTGCCGAACAAATAAAGATATGTTTTTCTTTTTACTATGGCGTCCGTAAACTGGCGTCCAGTAAAGCATAGGTAGGGGTTCTTCTCGTTGGTTCAAGGGCAGCTATTCAAGCAGTCACAGATGGAGTATAAACACATTCCGCCGTTATTCATGAATGCAAAGAAACTCTGTGTAAAAAGGGTTAATGCCGGTCAGAGTTGTCTTCCTTCTGAACTCCTTCTCACAACCGGGATACTAGGAAATGAAAATATCGTCCTATTCGTTAAACTGAGAGCCTAGAGCCTCCTCTTGAGGGGGGGAGGGGAGATTTTATAGACATTGTATTTTACGACCGGATTTTTACATCAGCTATTTTCTTCTAAACGATACAAGCCCACACCATTGGCCCTTAATTGTTCTGATTTGTAAATTTTCTATTTTTATTTTATTACGCATTATTTTTTATTTTGCTTAATACTTATTATTTTTGTGCAAATCCTTTTAATAGGACGTTTTTTTTTTCTGACAGTATCTCTGAAATTTGGTGTTATTAAAAAAAAAAAAAAAAAAAAAATTGCTAACTTTTTGTTATGAACATTAAAAATAGGTAGCAATATAAGTCCTAGAAGAGGTTAATGTTATAATGTAGTTACTTAGAGGAATTATTACCACAATACACATTTAATATGGTCGCAACCAGAATAGCCGTTAGTAAAAAATGCTGTCTGTCTAGCCATAAGTACATAAACTTTGGATCCTTCCATTCTCAAATTATAAAATCCTTATGGTAAAATAAATTTTAACAAATATTTTCTGGATGAACTAAATTGACTTTTAGAAATCTAAAACCTTCTTAAAAAAAAAAAAAATTGTAAAATTATTTAGGACAAATAGTCTAATTTTATAGAGAGGTTAAAAAAAAATTGAAAACAATTAAAATTTGTGTGTGTTTGTGTGTTTTTTTTGACATAACAATATTATAGCTTTATTGATAAAACAATACAAAAAAAAAAAAACAAATTCATATACAATAAGAAGGAGGAGAGCAAAACATGTATTACAATTTGGAGGGGGGGGGCAAAAAATTAAATCAAATCTTCTCTAATTATTAATGGTATGTTTTCTAAATATATATAAATGTATTATATATATTAGATATATTTTATATTTGTATCACTTTATATTCCAGATTTAATACAAACTTTTATGTATTAAAAAAAACAGAAACAAAAAAATAAAAATTAAACAGTGTTGCTTAATCAGCTGCATTATCTTGAAAAAAATCCCTTTTTTTTATTATATATTATTATTATTAATTTTTTTGAAATGGAGTAAACATAAAAAAAAAAAAAATTAAAATCAAACGCTTCAAAAAAAAAAAAAAAAAACAACAAATAAAATTATATAAAACACTAAACCCAAAAATTTTAAGTCACAACTGATAAAATTCTTTGTCAGCCTTATTTTATTCGATGATTAACATACGATCGTCATTAATATTACAATAATAATAATAAATGAGCAGCAAAAAAAAAAATAAAAATAAAATAAAACCTAACAGCATACATAATTAATATAATTAATATTTACAAATATTACTAACTATATACTAAATTTAGAATTAAACAATATTTTGACTTTTTAATTTATTTTTATAAATTGTATCTATAACACTGAATAGGAAAAATATTTTTTGCCTTACCTCAAAAAAAAAATTATTATTTTTTTATATATTTTTTTTTCATTTTTTTTTTTTTTTTTTTAATATTCAACGCCATATTACAAAATCTACATTCTAAATTTATAATATGAATAAATATAATTACACTAACTTTGAAATTCTCTAGGAAAGATTGCGTTTTATTATTATTATTATTTTTTTTTTTAACCCTTTTTTGTAATTATTTATTATTTTTTTTTTGTAAAATCATCAAATATTCTACATAGTTTAAACTATTTGAAAAACCCATTAAAAAAAAAAAAAAAGATGAAAATATAAAACAAAAATAAATCGATTGTTTGAAAAAATAAAAAAATAAAAAATAAATTGAAAAGCTTGTGTTGATTTTTTTTTTCACTTTTTTTTTTTTTTTTTTTTTGTACAAATCAACATTTTTTTTTTAAATATTCAAAAAAATATATTAAATATAAAATATTTCAAATCAAATATTATTATTATTATTATTTTATCACCGATATAACAAGAATACAATTTACAGTATTTTTTTTTGTGTTTTTTTTTTTTAGTTAAATATTTTGCGAGGGGATGGGGGAATGACAATATGCGGCAGTGAATACATTAACTGAAAAGAAAAAAAAAAAAATAACAAATATTTATTCTTCTTGAATGCTGGTCATTACTCCATATCCTCTCATGACAAGTTCTTCATTTATCAATACAACCTGCAATACAAAATGAAGAAGATTATTATATTATTATTGAATGTCGAATGGTAAAATTGTTGAATTTATAGAATTCCTAATTTTCATATATATGCCCCATTTTACATAATAAAATAACAACATAAATATAAAAAAAAAAAAACAATAATAATATATCAAGTTAAAATTTGTGAAAATTAGTCTTGAGTAGATTTTATTAAATTAGTTTTTGTTATACGTATTGTTTAGTGTTAACAGTTTGTTCACTAGGTATATCATTCCTATTGACTGGGGCGAGTGAAAGACGTAATTAGAGCGAGAGAATTGTTGATAAAATAAATGATTAAGGATAATAATTCCAAAGCATCTACATTATTATTATTATTATTATTATTATTGAGGAAACCATGAACAAAAAGTAAATCAGCAGGTATTTCTTCCTTCTTCGCCTAGTGCGAAGCCAAATATATAGAAAATATTTTTAGGATATCTACAATTTAAATGAACTACTTTTAAGAATTTTCAGAATCAGAATCAGTGACATTTTCCGTGTTAGCCTGCTTCATTTTGTGGTCATCGACCAGTTTCCGGCGTTTTCGCCCTATCTTCAGGATGCGTTTTGTCAGACAGTGTGATAAACACAGACTTGCACAGAGCAAATTATACTGTATATAAACTGTGTGTAAACTGAATTTGCTCTGTGCAAGTCTGTGTTATCACACTGTCTGACAAAACAACGCATCCTGAAGATGGGCGAACGCCCGAAACCAATCGATGACCACAAAATGAAGCAAGCTAACACGGAAAATGTTTCCAGCTCCTTTCCAGCTCTGCGGAACCAACCACCACAACATTTAAGAATTTTGTTTATATTTTCTTCATCATACTAATATTAGTAACCCAGTATATGGAGACCCAGTATATTACAACTAGCATATTCGAGTAAAGGACAGACGATACAACAATAAAGGATATATTAATGGACCCACATTAATAAAATCACGAAAATGAACCCCAGCAATTTATAGGCTCGTTTGCAAATCATATACATAAGAAAAATCCGGAATTAACGGGAATTTTCCTTAAAGAGGGGAAAAACGAGATTCTTTTTGAGTGAATTCATGGTCGTTAGTTAGGTTTTTCTTTTTTTTAATTTTTTTATTATTATTATTGGGAATGAAATGTTTTCCTTAGACTACATGAATTAAAGAGAAAAACTGAATGTAACCGCTTCAAAAAGATAGTTGGCAGCTTCTATTAGGATTCTTCCATTCTCTTTTAATTGGATTATTAATACATTTTTTTTCATTAATAATGAAAAGCCTCTATCTATTATTTTAGCTTCAAATAATAAGAATTATTTATCCATCCATATAATCCAAGGAGAAACTTGCACGCATGAATGGGGCGTTTAGCAAGAATAGATAAGATAGCCCCCCCCCCCCTCTGAGAGCATAGGTTGAATATGAAATAGTTTTATTATGTTTTATTCACTTCAAAAGCCTTTTCTTCGCTAGAATAAAGTGCACAATAGAATATTAATTGCTTGGTTTATTAACACTAATATTTTCGAAACACTATATAAAGTTCTTTGGGGTAACCCATTTTTTGTTATTTTTTTTTGCAAAATCATCAAATATTCTACATGCCTAAATGCTCATACAGTGTCCAAGAAACTTCTTGGCAATTAATCTAATACTTGGCTAGTAATCTTACATCAACAGATATGTAGTAAAATACCACAAAAAAGTCTGATGAAAATATTTTAGATAAATTTTTTACAATAATGAATAAATTTTTTACCAAAAATTGAAGCATCCCAAAATATACAATAACTAGACCCCAAAAGTTTTTTTAAAAATTCAAATTCCAATTTCTTAAAACTTAATTTTTCAAAATAAACATTTCTCTATGTAGATACGAGGCAAGTGATTAAGCAAGTCTTAGCTTTAGTAAATCTAACAGCACAAGATTTTTCAATACCAACTGTATTGCCCTTCTGCTTAAGTTGTTGAAAAAAAAAACATTTTTTTTTCTCATTCCAGTTAAATTAAATTGAATCAAAGCAAAGATCAATTTCCAAATTTACTAATCACATCAAAATTGCTTAAATTAAATTAATTCATCTAAGAATAAATTTTTCTTCTGTTTTTTTCTAACTAAAATAAGATTTTGTTGTGGTGGTTAGTTTCGCAGAGCTGGAAAGCATCAGAGACATTTTCCATAGGTAGCCTGCTTCATTTTGTGGTCATCGACCGGTTTCGGGCGTTCGCCCATCTTCAGGATGCGTTTTAGTCAGACTGTGTGATAAAACAGACTTGCACAGAGCAACTAATTTTTTCACACTGACTGGTGTTTTTAAATGTATTTAAAACTCTAAAAACTCTATTTAACTCAAAAACGTTTTAAATACAGTTAAAAACACCAGTCAATGTGTAAGCTGAAGTTGCTCTGTGCAAGACTGTGTTGTCACACTGTCTGAAAAACGCATCCTGAAGATGGGCGAACGCCCGAAACCACAAAATGTTGAAGCAGGCTACCATGGGAAAATGTCTCTGATACAATAAGATTTTTCTAGTTAAAAAATACTGACAAATAGTTTGAAAATACAGGACACATTGGCATTTTAATTTCAAATTCCCAAGCTATTATTTATCTTTTTAAAAAAATTTCAAAATAAAAAAATTGACATTCAAATTAGAGAATTCTAAATCTTTTCAGATTGTTGCTTACTTTGTGAAGGATTATCAATGGTGGGGATTTGAGGCCTAAACACTAACTCTTTGTGAAGATTCCAGGTTTCTATCTTACGACAACATTTGACAAATATTTTTCATTAAAATAATACTTTATTGTAGAAATACCTGTGATCCATACGATGCATATAGATAAACTAGAGGTGTTCCATCTTCGGCATAATCATAGATTTGTGCTTGAAGCACCTGTCCAACAGTTAAATTGTGTACAAACAGACGAGCTTCTTCAGTCCAACCAGCTTCATCTAATTTAATTAAAGAAAAAGATAACTGTTATATATATATATTTTTTTAATTTTTTTTTTAGTGCATAATGTAATGTATTTTATACACTGACAGATATTTTACAATATTTGTTTCGGTGATTTTGAAAATGAATATAAAAAGAATGTAATAATTTTGTAATTTTTTATTATTTTTTTTTTTTTTGTAGTAGACGTCTTCAGCAAAGATCTTTTGGATTTATTAAAACAGTTTTGTTTTATTTTTTAATAGAAAAAATGTAGATTAAAATATAATTCGCGAAATACTTGGAGACCCGAATCATTAGACTACATTATATTCTGGCATTCCTTTACATATGTTATATATTACATACAATATCTAGCCACTTCCGCTTAGAACAGTATCCTGCAAAAGTGGCAATTTTTGACATTTGTTTCTTTATCTCGAAAAAAAAATGACCACTTGGGCTACACTCCTTTGGGACTTGGTTAGGGATCATTTCTGCCAATCGCATTTAATAGAGAAATATGAAATAGATGAATATAAAATGTTTAATAGCTGTCTGTCTAATCATAAATCAAATTGTGATTCCTTTATCGCTAAGTATTTTATAATATTTAAATTTTACTTTTCTCATTTTAAAAAGAAATTACTTCAATAGTAGGATTTTTATACATATCTTAGAATTTAAACATTATTTGAATTTCTTTAGATTTCAGAGCTTGTTGATAATGAAAATGCTTTCCGTCGATATCGAGCATTATAACTATGGAACGGTCTTCAGAAAGTTTATCCACATACCTTTTTTGTTTGTTTCGAATTTGATAATGACCACTTCTTTGAAACAAACAAACAAAAACCAACTAACTACTTTACAAGTAAAGATAAGACTGGAATATTTTCTAAGTTAAATGCATTCTTTAAAAAAAATGTCAAATAAAAGTAAACTATCAAGTGTAAATAAAATTATTCGAGAGATTTTCAAGAAAATAGGTTAAACTGAAGTCGTAGTTCCACCGTTATGAAGTGGTAACTCATTATGACCGAAAGGAAATAAAGTAGGAATTTTCTGTGATTTGGTTTATTAATTTAAGAGTGTCAAAAAATAAAGCTCTTTTGAGAGAAACATTAAAAGAAAGAAACTTTTTAAGATTTTTGATAACATTACGCTAAAAACATGAAGTTTAAAATTAAATAAAAATATGTGAATAATCTGAAATCTTTTCGTATAATCGAAAACTGGAGTTTAATGATAATAAAAAATTGTTTATAATGGTAAAGCTCAGACTTATAGAAAGTAAAAATTTATAATTTTTGATGTACGAGAAATTCTAGGCGAGAAAAATCCATGGAAAAATGAAAAAAAAAGTGTTTGTCTGTTTGTCACAAATAACAAGCCAAAACTTATGAAAATCCGGATAATATAGAATTGGAACAAAATTCATGTATATTTCAATTTCTCACTAGACAGGGAGCTTGAGAGGAAACCCCATAGCACATTTTTGCTTTTATTTAAAAATTAATCCTAAGATAAAAAGGTACTAATGTAAGGAAAAAAATGTAAAACCGCCTGGACAGTTCTAAAAAAAACAAAATATGATACGATACCATAGATTTGCCTTATAAGATTCTATACATCTCAATGAAATGTCTCTATTTTTAGCATTACATATGTTCTGGACATGAATGAAAACAATTATTATAAAATATATATCTTATCAATCTACAATTAATTAAATGTTAGGGAGAAAAAATAACCTCTCTTTGTGGAGCTGAAATACCTGGCGATAAAAGTTTTATAGAATTAAACAGGCAGATTTTTGGCAGGGAATGCGATATGGTCATTCTACCAATCATCGTGAGCTGCTTTTTGAAAGAATGACCATTTTTTACAGTTTGTCTTCTAGGATTAACGTTAGTCCGTTTGGTGTGATACCTCATTATTATCTCAGATGTTACACGAATGTGTCCACAATAGATAGTAGGTCTAAAGCTGCGGTCTATTTTGAGACAGGAGATCACTTTGCAATACCTCTTGATGAGTGGACTACTGTTTTCCAGTCTAAGGTTTATGCTATTCTTCATAGTATTTCGGTTGAGCGGGTACAACAACTCTGATTTAAAAGGCGTTTATATCTGTACGCATTAAAGGCTCTGAGTTCTTAGTCTTCACATCTAAACTGATAGTGGAATGTTATAAAGACAAAAAGAGCTTTCTTCCTTTAAAGATGTTCTTCTAGTCTGGGTATCAGATATAGTAAATGAGAATCTCAGGTGAATGAGAAGGTAGATGGCCATATTAGGCTTATCTCACACCCCTTCATTTGGTCTTGATCCTGATGTTGGCATGTCTTTGAACAACATGACTGTCATCTTGCAGGCATAGGCAGTTTCATAGCATTCACGTGATCTCTGAGAAGTCAGCATCTTAGTTGCCCTTTTGTAGAGTTTTGAGACAGACAGAATCACCAATCCATCTCATGACAGATTGCTTGGTTTGTGAAGAAATTAGATTCAGGATCTTTTGATCGAAACAGAATGTCTGTCATAAGATGGATTGGTGATTCTGTCTGTCTCAAAACTCTACAGAAGGGTTCTGACATGATGATGGTTCTGATCCCCCATTATGTAGAGATGTCCTCCTTAAACCACAATGCCCAGTATTCAGAGAGATACACCCGTGAAAGAAACAGCAACATTTCATATATAGCCCTATCTCCGACCTCTCAATGAGCAACTTAGATGCTGACAACTCACGGAGCACGTGAATGCTATGAAGCTGCCCATGCCTGCAAGATGATAGTCGTATGCTCAAAGAAGACATGCCAACATCAGGATCAAGACCAAATGAAGGGGGGTGAGATACGCCTAATTTCGCCATCTACCTTCCATTCACCTGCGATTCTCATATTCTAGATAGAATATGGCATATTCTAGATGGTGGAAAGCTTAGGTAATTTCGTCTTAGAGTTATTATACGATTTGTTCGTAATGTTGTATATATTAAGTGGATTACATCCGGATCTGGATTTTTGTTCTAGACCCGTAATTTGAGGTAATTGTATATAATTATTACTCGCAATAATGACCCTCCCAGGCCCATAATATTGTATTAATAGTCATTAAAAAAATGTAGAAAATCTAATTTCTAAAACTTCCTGCACTTCACTGGACACTGAAACTTCTTCTATCGACACGTTAGAATCGGAATTTACTCTACATACCGAGTGTCTTTCTGTATAACTTTGTGGTGTCATTATTAAAAATCATAAAAAAATCCATACTTGTTTATTTACTAATCAACGCTTTATATACAATTTTCTAAGATATATTCATCATAATTTAATATATTATACAAATTAAGATTGTTGAAAAAAACTGCAAAAAAAAATACCTGCAGGTGCTACATTGGCTAAGTAACACTCAACGGCTTGAAAGGGCAATGCTAAAAGGTCTGCTCTTATCTGTCTAAGATTAATAGATTCCATTGTTAGATAGCCGCCATAATCTAGAAATCTAACAGTTGAATTACCAGCTTCTTCGTCTAAGCTGACTATCTGAGCACGATACCATCCGCCCATTGTTGGTGCTGCGCAAACTGCATCTGCAACAATAATCAAAATAAAATAATTAAATATACTGTCTGATTTTAAGCTAATGAATATAGTTACTTAAAAATGAGTAATTACAAATTTTTTATAGAACTCTCATCATAGACTGTGCCGACGAATACAATCACTTACATAAAGAAAAGGAATAAAATGTAAACGTAGGTTTGGAAATTAGGGACTATACTTTCGATTCTTCATCACAAATATTTGACCAATATCACTGACTTTAATACTGTTTCAGAGATTACATGAATAGGTAAAAAAATTAGTATCAAAATATTGCCGGTTGCAAAGACTTTAATACATTAACTTAACAATAAAGACACATGTTTATTTGAAAAGATAGAGCTGTTTTTTTCAAATTAAATTTAGATAAATTGGCAGTTGATGACATTTAAAAGCCACAATATCTTTATAATTTCTGGTATTTTATCCGTCATAGTTTGCATATTCCTTTTATTCCTAACTGGATTTACATCCATCGTCAGAGCAAATTCACCAGGGCCGTGTAGAGTGTTCACTTCAACTTAATGTTTCTGTTACACTCAATGAAACATTGCCTTGAAGTGAACTCACTACACGAACTTCGTGAATTTGCTCTGACGATAGATAAAATACCAGATGTTATCCAGCATTGCGGACCCCCATCCATATATCAATATTTATAATTGTCAATTTGTAACTTTCTCGTCCATCTCTCAAATAAAATATATTGGTAAATGTTAAAAGACAAAAATTACATAAATAAATACAAGTAATATTTAGTAGAATATTTTACCTTTGATAGGTGTTTCTAAAGCAGGAGCTTCAGAGGTAGAATATACTTGGTTCATAACTTGATTCAGTGTACCTAGTGAACTGTACGAAGGATGTGACGGTTGTTGCAGGAAAAAATGTGCCGCTGTTATTAAACTTGACAATATCACATCATTATTAACATTTTCAACTAACTGTAACTGTAACACAACAAGATAAGAAAATTATTACTAGTGACATTTAATTTTTTTAAAAAATGGGGGAAAAATAATAATGATACTAAAGACTTACATGAAAATCTTCTAATTTCAAAGGTGGTAATGTATTTAATGTTACAAACGATACTTTTTCTAATGTTAACTGTGGGAAACGACGAAGCGGGAACTTTTGTCTGATTTTTGCTAGTGCTTTTTCAATATCTTGTTGACTTCCTGTAAATAAATAAATAAATACAATATTATACTGAACTATCGGACCAATTTTTATTTTATTTTTTTTTTAAAAAGAAATAAAAATAAAACTGTAACTTATATCTGCAAAGTTTACCAATGGTTATCTGATTTGCTTCAGAAGCAACCAAGATAGAGGTGCTAACGTACGTTAGACAAGTGTCAAACAAATCTATCAGCCTTCCAAATATTTCACTGTCATTATCGCTATAAACGAAACATCTCTAGCAAATCAATGATTACAAGGTGGAAAACATTCTATTGCTATACTTCGAGGAAGGTGTATGGCTTTACACCCAGAAGGGTCAACGTTTCCCAAGTATGTAGGATCCCTGCTTTTTCGTTCAGTTTACCTTCAGTTTACGCTGAATAATCTCTTCGCTATCCTGAAGAGGATATCTAAAACTATCTGTACCTTCCCATAACACTCCTTTGCCAGCCAATTAATCTCCTTGTTTCCTGTTACACCTCAATGTCTAGCTCCACTGCAAGACAATCGACCTAACAGCATGAATCAGCTATTCTGCAGTTAAAGTTTTGAAATTACAATGATCAACTCATGTTATTTCAATATCAAGTCGTGAAGTTAATCTGATTTATAGCATTTTATAAATTATAATGAAGTATAGGAATATTTTGCCTGGGGTAATTCAAGTATACTCGTCTGAAGAACAAGAGAAATGCCTTCGAAAAATATATAGTTCCGATTTCCAGTGTACAATTTTTACCAATGCCGCGAGTGATGAAAGACCATCTTAGAGGCACTTTTGTATCCGTTCAGCATTTACCCTGCCTGGAATACATTAATCCAACAATGTGTTTTTGAGATTATATGGAGACAACATCTTAGGCGTATCATATTTCTAGAAATTTATAGGGCTGAAAAGGGCATTAGCAGAAGATTGGAAAACCACTCAGGGATGATCTAGTGGAGCTGTCAGTGCAGTGTAGGTGTAGCCTAAAAATATTAAAATTATATTTGATTGACTAAATCAAATATTTAGGTGGTAATCAGCGTCACCCTTTACAGCTACTTACTTAAGCAAAATTAAATATTCTAGAAACCGACAGTTTACCTGAGGTTGCTGATTTTCCATTTAAATAAATAATGTTAGAATAGTAATAGTACTTTATTAAACGTAATCCATAAATACTAGTGTAAAATATTACTTAAATAGCAGAAAGCAATATAACTATATTCAACAATAAACGCACCTTCTATAGCACATATTTTCAATTTATTGGTATCTGGATGCCTTTTTATATAAATATTCGTCTGTGTGCTTGATCTGATTTCATGCAGAAATGTTCCACGGCGTCCTATTAATCTTCCAACAATAATCTAAAATCAAAAGAGAATTAAGATAAATAAAATAAAATTATCAGAATAGTTTTTGCGCTGAAATAACTTCTAGTATTATTTAGATGGAAGCGCTGATGCGTTAATGTAAGTAACTGTTCATTCTTTTACATTATTTTTAATAATTCTATTCGCTTTATACATGAAAAGACTGAATAATTGCCTTGACGCTTGATATTCAATTAATATCGTATTTGTAATCAATCGTGAGAGGTTTCGTTTTTATTTTATTGGGCACCTTTCTGTGGAAAACAAAAAATCCTTCTCGCAAGTAATCACCACAAAATTGCACGTTTAAGAAATAAGGTCAAACTTCAGAAGTGAACACTTCATTATCGTTGACAAATAAATACTACTGAAAAACATGAGCTAGTTACAAAAAAGCATCATGCTTGTAGCTTGGCATAAATCATGGTGATTGCAAACTACTGCTCAGCTTGGATGCACTTCTTCCGTCTGACATTTGTACATCAAATTTGTGGTAGTGAGTTTTTTTTTTTTTAATTTAACTTTTTAAATGAGCTGAATCAAATTACAGTAGTAAGCGAAACTTCCTCACTTAATAATTTAAAATAGAGATTTTAAAGATATGTGAGTTACCTGTGGGAGTACGAATTCGTATATCGAGGGTGCAAGATCACCAGCTAAACTACTACCTCCCGCTGGCGTTCTTGAAGGAGATGTAGCGACATCGCTATGGCCTTTACCACTGTCACTGGATCCCTGTAAATATTAGATGAGTAAATAAATCCAGTTTAAAGTCTTTAAAAAAATTTAAAAAAAAACTTAGAATGCTCAATAAAAACCAACCTCAGAATGTGCGTCACTAAAGTTGCTGATTGATGGAGATGCTAGCATTACTTCAGAAGGACTATGGTTGGCTGAATCTCGTTCAGTGCATACTTTCTGTTCTGAATCAACATTTTCATCTCTAATTTTCATCGTGTCCAATTCTAAACTAGCTAGCTTTTCAGCCAGCTGTGTTGAACTTGTTTTCATATTTGCTTTGGCTCCTCCTTCTTGATTTTTTTCTATTTCTTCCTGTTTAATATTTTCTTTTTCAGTTGCTTCAGTTGAAGAACTGATTAACTGATCTCTCGGTTGCTCCTCAATCTTCAGGTCTGTTGTTACTGCTTCCTGTGAATGAACTATGCTTTCAATAATGGTATCTGTAGTAATTGGTACAGAATCTATGGCTTCTGTTTCAGATATCTTATGAATTTGTATTTCTGATTTGTCCTCTGACCAGAGGTGTACTTGTTTAACTTTTGCAGCCACTTCTATAGTTTCTGCACTTTCTTTTTCTTTTAAGATATTTATTTCTTGTTTACTATCAATTTTTTCTTTGTTTTTTATCAGTTCAATGTCAGATATTACTGGAATATCCGTTGAATCTTTTAACGGTATCTTCGTTTCTTCTTCTTCTTCTTCAAAATCCACAAAGCTTTCCACTAAATTTTCTGTTATTTTCAAATCTGGCAAACTATCTTCTACACTTTTACCAGTGGCCAAATCTTCCAATATGGCAGATTTTGTTAAAGTAGTTTTTTGAACAGTTTTATAAGAGATGATTGATTCTTCAGAATTAATAGTTTCTTCTTCTTCAATTTCAAATATTTCTTTATTTATTTCCTGTTCTTGTTTTGACCCACCTGGGTCAGTGTGGTGGAGGGACTGATTTGTACGGCGGCGTTTCAGCCACAATAAAGCGATTAATGCTGCCCCAGTTGGAATGCCAGCTAACAACAACTGGGAACGACCGAGCAACATGCTCCAAAATTAAACAATCTGATACCCTGCAACAAAAAAAAAATAAAATATTATTAATATTTTTTTTTATTAGAAAAAAAAAAAATTGAAATATTAAGAAAAAGAAAGGGAAGGTTATACGTTATATTAACATATAACCTTCTTGGATAATAAATCCTGCAAAGTTGATCTAGGTCAAGCTTTAGAGAGCAAGTGTTTTTTAACACTGCCTATCTCAAGTGAACCGTATATAAACAATGAAGCCAATAAACAAACAATGTGTTTTTGTCTATGGCCAGAAGCAATTGTTCTAAGGTTTCCTCCTGTGATTTCAGTCGTAATATAGTTCACACTCTCATTTACTCTAAGAACGTAATTATTAATTAGCGATCTTCATCATATTCAACAAATACTTTACGAGACTAAAATTCTTGAAACTAGGTGTTGCCAATATTTAACAGTATGCTGTCCTTACTTTAACATATGTCACCGGATGATTATCCTCCTATTACCCGCTTAAAAGCCGGGAAGGACTTTTCGAAATTCAAATTACACCGGAAATACATGTTTTGAAACCTCTGTGAGGAGAAAAGAGTCAGATAGGGAAGGAGTAGACAGCGAGTGAGTGAAAGAAAGATAAAAAAAAAAAACGAAAAATCGAAACTTATTCATTTAGATATCCACTATGTGATCTGGACAGGATGTTCCTGTTCAAAATTCCGGAAACCTCAAAGTTCCGACTACAATAAATCACAATTTTACTTTTTTTCCATCTTTCGTACTTTAAAGTTAAATACATTATTAATTAAACAAATACAGAATTATCGTTTTTAATTGAAACATTTGTTGTTTTTTTTTCGGGAGCGCAGGGCTACGACATTTAATATTATTAACATTTCCTTTTAGCTGCCATTTTAAAATAATATATACTTCAAATAAAAGTGAGTGGTTTTTAAAAAACTTACAAAACAAAAACCTAATCCTGTAATCTGTTAGGGCATTGGATGCACCGATTTTCTGTAAATTAAGAATTGTTGCCAGCACCATACTACACTTCCCTAAGAAGCCCCCCAAAATTCAAATTTTTTAGGAAATATTTCAAACAGAAATAATAGATTTTTGTGTATGTAGATAATAAACGAATTTTAAAGGAAATCATTGGAGCCGTTTTCGAGAAAATCACGAATAACTGAAAAACATTCACAGTAAAGACGCATTTCCGGTTGATGGATTTTGTCCAAAAAATCTTCGTGTCAGTTAAGGTGGGGTTTCAGCTTGCTGCGATTTTTCGTTTTAGATATATATTTTGCTAAAAACATTCTTTTTTCCGTACTTAGGAAATTTGTTTCTCAACATGTTTTTTTCTGATGAAACTTTAACTTTCGAAAATTTGATACCAACGCAATACTTGGAGAGAAAGTAAAAAAAAAATGGAACATTATTGGGTACATAAAATTCTAAGTTTATAAAAAAAACAGTTTACCGTAATTGCCATTTTAATTTTTTACTTTTAATTTACCAATTACTTATTACCATAAAAATATTGTTGAATATGTGGATGGGTCCGCAATGCTGGATAACACCTTAAGATTTTATCCGTCGTAGCATGTATATTTGTGATGTTCTTGACCGGTTTTGGTTTTTTCATCGTTTCCATCATCAGAGAAAGGTTATCTATCAAGTTCGTGTAGAGAATTGGCTTCAAACTTCAATTGAAGATTTTTCTAATTTAAGGCGCGTCAACATCTATGGTCACTGGCGCCCGGAGCCTTCTCAGTGCACTGCCAGCCTCCGGACAGCGTTCTCTCGTTGCAGACAACACTGTTCATCACCGGATGAACGGTGAGCTGCCTATCACTTTTATTTGAAACTTTTTTTCCAGGAAAATTCAATTTTTTGCAGGTTTCTGGGCTGAGCACTAAAGTGCTACATTAGTACATTACATGGTTCCACCACTTGTATAATATTAACTTACTTTAAAAAGCTTTGCTAGAATTCTAAACATGAAGAAAATCGCTTAAATGAAATCGCAACTTAACCAGATTAGGTTTCAATATGAAAAAAATTCTAGTCTATATCAAGTTCACAATTTGTATTCAAAAATTATTTGGCATTTCATATACTAAGATAATAAAATGCAAAATAAATTTTAAAAGCGGATAATAATGTATTAACATATAAGAAAAACCTTTACAATGCAATAGGATGTGTGTGTGTGTGTGTTGATTCCCGACTTTTACCATTGTTATTTAGAATTGTAATAATTACAAGAGAAAATCATATGTTTCATATCAAGAGTACCATTTTTCCTCATTCGACTCTCATGAGGATACTAGATATTTTCTACAACCGTTAAAACTACAAGAAGGTAATCTCTAAGAAAAGATTGTCTAAAGAAGTAAGGTTACGCTACGCCATTAGTGAAGGTTGCAACGCATTAGGTTAAAGATGAGAAAAGTGAAAAATTATGATTTCTGATAAAATTTAATATATTGTTTAATTGATTTAAGAACGTCTACTTTAAGATAATTTTAAGAATTTCTACATTATTTTATATTATTAATATATTTTATTAATTTCATTCTAACCTTAAAAAATTTGTTTAAATCTTAAGTGGCAATACTGTTTTTTATTCTAGAGCAGAGGTTGCCAACTCCGCGCCGGATACCACACGTACGCCCATAGAACTCTTTCAATGTGACTTTAATCTGACAATCCAAAATTAATTTTTAATATAAAAAAATTTTCAACCATTTTTATTTAGTTTTTATAAAATATGATGATTTATATTCTATTGTAGTAAAGAGCATATTTTTAGTGTTTATTTTTCGATTGAGAACGTTTAAAAATTATTCTTTTTTGAATAGCCATCATTATAAAAGCTAAGCTGCGTTTTGTGTGAGCTTTGGTGCTATCTGTCTACTATTTACAATTTGATTTTGGAAAAAAAATTTTTTTGTAATGAAAAACAAAGTTTCAATCTTGTCATCAAAAAAATGTATTCAACGTATAATTTTCTAAATTCTTTTTATGTATTCAGTTATGTATTTATGTTTTTTTTAACATTCTTCAATATTTGTTTCATTAAGTGAGGCGGTTCAAATTCAAACCCGGACATTTCCAAACTTTTTTACACAGTGTTTTTTAACTGAAACAGAAGGATTTTTGGAAATGAAAGTTAAAACAGTTCAAAATACCTAGCAAATATAATGTGGCAGACAGACAAACAGACAGTAAGTAAATAAGGTTTTTTCGTTTCCTTAAAAATCATGAAAAGTGGAAATTTTGGAGTCTAAATTTGAATACCCTATATATATATATATATATTTTTTTAAATAAATAAAATGTACCTAATAAAATTTTATCTACTTATTTCATTATGTATATTTTTATTAATTGTAATAGCACCCATCCACAGCAAAGAGAATGCAACCACAGCCAGAGAGAAGAGAGACCCTCTCTGATTAACAGAGACTACTCTCTGACTTGGGCAGGCTAAAGTGGGAGAACCTGTGTATATAAGCCAGTGGGAATCTATCTAAAGGGACCTATCATATACAACCATACAACTGTACACCAGTCATCGCATCGTGTCATATCTCTACTCTCACCATTCATTCTATCATTTTCATTATAAAGTCCAGTGCAGTTAGTGTAAACTTAGCTAGATTATATTAGTCAGCATATCTCGTTCATTTAATCAAACCTAATTTCTCTCCTCAACAACCCTATTATATTAATTTACGCCAAAAAATAAATAAATAAATCACTGTCACACGCGAGACTAATTCAAATTCGACTTTGCGATATTAATGCCTAAAAAAAAGGTTGGCCAACCCCTGTGCTCTAGAGATTAAAAAAAAAAATCATATAATCTCTCGAGATTAAAAGTAGGTACATCATAAGCTATTGAATTTATATCGCACTTATAGGGGGGATAAAGGAGACTTTAATCAATCTCAAATATCTCAAACGCAATGCTCATTCATCTTTCAGGAGCGAAAAAATAATAAAATAAAAATTAAATTATTAAAAAAAAAATAGAAGTAAGACTTTAGCTTACCAGATTTATGCAGTTCATCTTATTTGTTCTTCAAATAAAGCATAAAATCAAAAAAAATAATAAATTATATGATAAAATCAAGAGATTAATAATTCAGAATTTCTTTATAATTTACGTCGTTCTAAAAATGGTTTGTTACTGTAATTTTATGATCAGATTTTTTTATTTTTTATTTTTTCAAATTATAAATTCATTATTTTGTTAAAAATAAACGTGAACATTGAAATGCAAACTATATTAAATTACAAAAGCCATAATAATTAAAATAAAGAGATGAATTAATAGCTCGACTATTAAAAAAAAAAAAAAAAAAAAATGAAATAAAAAATATAAACTAATTTTATAATAATTCAACAGCTGTATAATAAAATTACAAATATATCATTTGTAAAATTCAATTATTTATTTAAAATATATTATGATAATCATTTATAAGAGAGAGTTGAAAAATTTGTTATTAATTATGAATTAGGGAAAATGCAAAAATCTGAGGTATGAAGAAAATCATCACAAGATTTTCTATTTCAACAATTTTCCACGGTTCTGTTTGAATTTGTTTTTTTTATCAATTTTCGTAATGTTTTTTTTTTTTTTAATTTAACTAAAAATTAGCGTTGGAACCGCACACTCGACTGAGAGAAAATCTCTTTAGTCTTTGCTCCTTCAATATTCACTTTAATGAAACACTCCCCCTCCAAAATGTTTCAAATTAAAACATATATGTATGCTAAAGTAAACTTTAGTTTAAAAAAAAAAAAAAGTAAAAAATCTGGTGTGAAACACTCACACAACTTTCTTTTATACTCCAGTTCTCAAAATTATAATTGACAAATTTTATAGTTTGTGTATCAAATTTAATGAAATTCGTCGAAAACTGAAAAAAAAAAAAAATTGTTTAGTATAACCACACTTCCGGTTTACTGATTTTCTTGAAACTAGGAATTTCGGCCTTCTTATTAATTTCTAATTACTTTTGTTTGGATGATAGAATTGTATAATCAACTATGATAGCACTTTAGAAAAAAAAACATAACCCCATCCCTCCACCAAAAGTGCTATTAAATGAATTTTTCCAGAGAAATGTTTCAAATAACAGTTGTAGCTCCTTGTGTGTGCAGTTGATATACCAAGTTTAAAGAAAATCGTCGGAACCATTTTTGAGAAAAACGCACAAAAGTAAAAAAACTAACAAGTAAAGTGGTACTTCCGGTTGAGGAATTTTGACAGGTGACCCACTGTCAGATCCCATGGTAATACCTAAACGGAATATCAAGTTTCAACTTTCTACGGTTTTTCGTTTTTGAGCTATGCTGTCCACATACACATATACATACACATACACACACATACACCATTTGCTAAAAACCACTTTTTTGGTCTCAGGATACCTCAAAACGGATATTTCCGGTGAAAACTCGATATCGAAAATTTGACACGATTACAATACTTCCTCTTATAGGAGTAAAGAGAAAGTAAAAAAAAGTACACCCCGGTCAAAAATCAATCAACCGAAAGTGTTATTTTTACTGAAATGAATTTTTCCCATTTTTTACCAGATTTTCTCGAAAATGGGGCTCAGGAGATGTTTTCTTTGATCTTAGAATAGTGCATAATGGACCCTAGGAATAGGGAGATATTCATCTTCTCGGCCAGCCAGGCAGCTCTGATGGCTATCGGAGGTCTTCAGAATCACTTCTTTCCTGGTCAGGAAGCGCAGAGACTCCTTGAATTTGCTTTCCCGGCCCAATCAAGTGCGGCTGGTATGAGTGCCAGGACACAAGGGGATACAAAATAATGAGCTAGCCGACCAATTGGCCAGTGCTGGAGCGTACACTTCATTCTGTGGGCCGGAACCTGTTCTGGGGATAGACGAAAGGACGGTGAGGGCGTCTCTGAGAGAATGGGCTCAGGAGGGAACACAGCCATTACTAGAAGCTAAGCACTGGGGCAAAACACAGCAAACTGGTGATGCCAGGGCTGTGCAAAAGAAGAACCAGAGAAACCCTAGGTCTAAGCAGGTATCAGATTTGTCTGATAGTGGACCTGTTTATAGGGCATAGTAGGTTCAAAAAACATCCGCACAATATGGGGTTAACTAACTCGGAGCCTTATCTTTTAAACGTTTGATGTGTCTTTTCATTATTTTCCATAGGTGGCTTTGCAGGCTATCTTCCACTTCTTTTTTCTTCGTTTTACACAAGACTAGGAAGGGTACTCTTGAACGCTACGGACTTTCTTTGTTGATTCCATTATTATTGATTTATTTGTCTGTGGGGAGGGACCAAACCGTATGCTATCCAGGGCCTCACTGGGCCCCCATATAGCTGCCCCAAGAAAAACAACAACAAACCGGATCTAGAACAAATATCCAAACCCGGATCTAATCCCTATAAGATTCACCGCAGTCCGAACAAATCGGACAATAACCTTAAGGGGAAATAGCATAAGCTCTTCCATAGACATCCTGCTCAGACCAAAGGTCCTGAACCTAATCTCCTCACAACCCAGTGACAATCTGTCATAAGATGGATGAGTGTTGCCTCCACTATTTCACAGACTCTACAAAATGGATCCGGCATGAGCCTCATTACGTAGAGATGCCTCCTTAAACCACAATGACCAGTAAGGGATCGAACCAGATGCATGAGAGAGCTCCGTGAAAGACACAGCAACGTCTAACTAATATCTCTGTCCGGATCCCCGATGAGCATTTTGGACTGCCGACAACCAACTGAGCTCATCCGTAAGGACTGTGTCAGAAAGAGGAAGAGACAGCCTCTCACCTGTTGTTCGACTGCGTAGCAATCGTCAGATTGAGGTACGAGATCTTTGGCACGTTGAGACTGGAGGAGATCGTACTGCAAGAAGGACTAGTGGGAAAGTCCTTGACCTCATGAAGAGGGGAAATTTCCTCTACTAGGCACAAGGGAGTTGACACAATAAGCGTCAATAAGTTGGCTACGGTATCAGGATTGGAGCCCCCCCCCCCAGGGTCAATCAAATCTAATCTAATTAGAACAGTGCATGCACCAAATATAAAACCTAGCACTTTTTTTTAAAAAACATAATATTCCAAAAAAAAAATACGATTTTTTTAATGATTCTGAGATATCTCTGCGGAAGTTAAGTTTCAAATATCTTTTAGTAATTTGTACAACAGTATTGGTGCTGTCTTCGAGTACTATCTATCTTGTATAGAAGATATATCTATCTCTAACAACAGTGTCGCCTCGCTGCAGGTGATGCAAAATAAGTTCCTGAGATTAGTAACTTCCTCATCCAGGTATATCCGAATCCTAGACCTACATGTTTCTACGAACAACGACTATGTTCAACAATATATCAGAGTCGCCACAGAGAAATTTTGTGACAGGTGCAACTTTTAAGCATCAAACAACTCTGCCGAGTAATAAGGGGGTCCATGACTTGGGGGTTGTGCTCAGGCACAGGAGAGTGAGGAGCGCTGTACTATAAAGAATTGGCCGCATATAAGCTTGGGTTTTTTAAAAAAATTTCCCAAATCATTATATAATAGACTTTAGACAATTGTATATATTTACGTTTAGGAGGTTATAGCTGCTAAAGCTGACACTCCTGGAGACTTGTAAATTTTTTGTATATTTATTGTAAATAAAGCATGATTGATTGTATCTCTAACATATATTTATGTTAAAGTCAATGGAATAAAAAAAAGCCAGGTTTAAACAAAATCTGTCAGTTTTTTAATATTGTATAAATTACAATAAAAGAAAATAGTTTTTTTTTCAGATTTTCTGCTAGCTTTACCCTATATTAAACAAAGTATATTAGGTGAAATGTACAAAAATAAAAGCTGTATTGGTATGGTATCAACAACCTTTGGCACATATCTGTCAGGCTACCAATTATGGGCAGCTTCATAACATTCATCCTTATGGATGAGCTCAGTTGGTTGTTGGCAGTCCAAAATGTTCATCGGGGGGGGGGGTCCGGACAGGGCTATTAGTGTGACGTTGCTATGTCTTTCACGGAGCTCTTTCAGGCATCTGGTTGGATCCCTTACTGGTCATTGTGGTTTAAAGAGACATCTCTATGTAATGGGGCTCATGCCGGATCCATTTTGTAGAATCTGTGAGATAGAGGAGGAAACATCCATCCTTCTTATGACAGATAGTCACTGGGGTTGTGAGCAGATTAGGTTCAGGACCTTTGGTCGGAACAGGATGTCTGTGGAAGAGCTTGGGCTATTTCCCATTGAGGTTATTGTCCGATTTGTTCGGACTGCGGTGAATCTTATAGGGATTAGATCCGGTTTGTTGTTGTTTTTCTTGGGGCAGCTATATGGGGGCCCAGTGAGGCTCTGGATAGCGTACGGTTTGGTCCCTCCCCACAGACAAATAAATAAATAATAATAGTATCAACAAAGAAAGTCTATAGCGTTCAAGATTATATCCTACCTTGTCTTATGTAGTAAAAAACGAAGTGGAAGTCAGCCTATAAAACCACCAAAGAAAAATAAAGAAAAGACACATTAAACGTTTAAAAGATAAAACCGATAACAAACAAATATCCTCAACACACAAAAATGGTTAGCTTTATTAAAAAATAAAACCGATAACAAACAAATAAAAATTTGAAAAAAGAAAAAAATAGAGAAAAAAGAGAAAGAATTGAAGAGTTTATTTTGCTTTCGAGTGTAAAACCTTACTCAAAAACTACAAAAAAAAAAAACAGCCTTAATATTCTAGTTTAAATTTCTGTCTTACATATTTCACAAAATCTGGTATGAAACATTCAAGACAAAAACTTCTCTTGTTGCAGATAATAAAATAATAAAATTCAGGTAATAAAATTGACATTCCCGTTATTCAGTTTATATAAATACAGATGTGGCGAGGTATATGTTGTTAGGTTACATTAATGACAGATAATCCACCTGAATGTATACTACATTGTAGTCGACATGATACGGCCAATAACATTAAACAAAAGCAAATACAATTTTTGAAATGTTATGTCACAAATATCACAGACCTAAAAAAAAAAAACTATTTTTATTAAAAAAGAATAAAATGTTTTAAATAAAAGTGATAGGCATTAATCTGTTTAGGCATTGCCAATCCGAATGTTAAAAGATAAACGCGGAAGCCGTTTTCGATAAAATCGCAAAAAACAAAACGTTCGGTAAAGTCGTCGTAACTTCCGGTAACGGTTATTCACTAAACCTTCCGTGTCAGAAGATGCGGCTATAATATTTTAACGGAATACCATGTTTCAGCTTCCTACGATTATTAGTTTTAAACACACACACACATACACAAGGATAGAAAGAGACCACTATCTAAAAAAAAAAACAAAAAAATTTCGTACTCAGGGGACCTCAAATAAAATGTATTTCCGGACCCATTTTTTAAGAAAATTCTGATAAACACAGAAACCTAAGCAATAAATTTTGCATTATCTATTTAACCGCCGATTTTCGATAAAGATTAAATACTCACACCAGAGTTATTTTTATCTGAAAATAAATATGTCTATGAAATATGAAATCATTAAAAGTAAATCTAATAAATTATGTTCGAAAATTACAATAATAAAATTAAAATAATATAATCTACATTAAATTACCTGCATATTGATGAAAATCTTATAAAAAAATATTTCAACTATTCCAATGTTTAAAAAAATTAATAGTAAAAAAATGTATTAATCTCTTCTGGCAACACACAGACGTATATAAGAAACCTTAACATGACAAAACATACCCGAACGAACTGATTGTTCATAATGTTTTGTATTTAATAAATAAATAGTTAAACATAAAAGTCCACTAGAAAACAATAAGTTTGAATTTAGAATGTTCAAATGATTTATATTTATTTGGATGAAAAATATGTAAATTATTAAATATTAGAAAAATATTGATTAATATTGTTGAATGAAATAATTGTCCATCTATTTTATTTATTGAATCTTAGGCCATCTTTTATGATGATCTCAGAATATGTATATAATTTTCTTTAAATTAGATTAACAAATTTCTATTGACAAACTTTAAAATATTGTTCTTAGAAAAATCCATAATACACTTCTGAAATTAATTTTCTAAAGGTATAAAATCTAAATCTTCAAAATAACCTAAGATATCTATAGCGCCACAACAGAACTTAAAAGATTGGCTAAATAAAGTTGCATTCACCATTCCACCTGATTTCTATTGGTTATATCTAAATCAGGTTATTACCTAAACATGTTTGTTTACTAATAAAAAATAAAATTTTAAATTTAACTCAAAAACCTGGTATAAGTCGAAAGAATTACTAGTAAAAAAAAAAAAAAAAAAAAAATTAAACTTTTAAGCAGTAAATTTGATGAACCTAATTCAAAAAAAAATATTAGGTAACTTACAAAGATAAGTTGCCACTCATTGCTGAGAAAGGTTTTCGAGGCGGAAAGGGTTTTGGTAGTTGCATGTTCAGTGATTAAATAAATTTTTAAATTATATCAAACAAATTAAAAAAAAAATCTGGTATGAAATACTCACATGTCTTGTTCATACTGCAAATAAATTTCTCAAGAGTTCAGATTTATTTATTTAAATTATATATATAACTGGAAATGTATATAGTAAGTGCATCCGAAATATAATTAGGTTATGCACACATTAGGTGTATTGGTTATGAACATGAGACTTACAACTGGGAGGTCGCCAGTTCAAGTCCCCCGCGTATAGTTGCTAAATTTTATATTCGTTTAAAAAATATTAATAGTAAAGTAAGTGCTTCCGCCGCACCCCCGTCCGCGACACCTAATCTGATAGTTGGAACATTAAGCCTGCCTAAAAAAAAATAAGACTTTACTTATGCACATCATACACACACAAAACTGTAAGACTAATTTCTAAAAAAACACATTTTCATACTCAGGGGAGCAAATAACTTTTTCTCTTACTGTAAATTCTCACTATTTTTAAAGACAAATTTAATTCAAAGTTGTCCTTTTTTCAAAACAATTATTTCTCTTCAGTAATTTCCCAGAAACCATCACAACTATTGAAATAAAAAAAAAATGAAACGACAAAAACATTTATATAAGTAAACATTTGCAAAATACTCCACACTTTGTAAAAGATTTAATTTATTTCTGATAGGACATTCCTCTTCTTAGTAATGTTGATAAATACGAGTAAATAATATTATAAGAAATATCATGGTTAGGAAGCTTTAAAACATGAATTTCCAAAGTAAACCTGAACATATATAATATGCGTGATAAATTTTCCAAAAAACCGTTGGAGCCGTTAGAAAAATTCGCACAAAACTGACTCATGGCAAACAAACAGCATGGAGAGAGAGATTAACCTAGAGACCATAGTAACCATATTGTAACCTCTTCTCTCTTAGCAAACACTTGGAAACATATTTTTTTGTAATACTTTCAATCATAGCAGTAGAAAAAAAAGATAACAGAACTCCTTTTACAAAAAAAAAAAAAAATAGAAAATGACTAAACTCTATTTTATAATTCTATTTAATGAACTTCAAATGTCAATACATAAATGAATTGTCAAAAATTATTATGTGTAAATAAAAAAAATAAAGCTGTCTGCTTGCCTTGAATATATTAATTAAAAAGACCAATTTTTCAAGCACCATATTTCATTGTTTATTAATGAAGAAAAGTTTTCTTTCTTAAGAAACAGACTTGTGAATAATAAACAGTGTTTAGAGGAATGACTTTTATGATTTTGGTATAAAGTAAACATTCAATTAAAATAAAAATCTTGTTATCATTATGTTCCCAACATATGTACCCTAGAATTAAGATGAGTTAGTAGTTGTTACTATTAAATTATATATATACTTATATATATATATTTATATGTTAGAAGAGTCTTTATATTTACAACTTCATTGTTGTTTAAATAAATATTGAATTGTTGAACTCACTACATTTATGATTCATATAAATATTAATTTCTAATTCCTTTTTGCTCCATACATATTAATTTTTCAGCATGCATTAAAACTGTTAGTTTATTTATATTTATTTATTTATTTTTTTAAATTTGTAAGAGACTTTCAAAAATGTTTTCAACATGTTAATTATGATATTTTATACATTACAACGATTGAATTAAATTCATAAAACAAGATGATAACTTTACCAAAATGAAGTAGTGTGTAGCTCCAAACACATTTAAACACAATAAACACAATGTTTTTTTCTCTAAGAACTTGAAAAACTTTATTATTATAACTTATAAGCGTAAGTTAACCCGGAATTTGCAAAATTGTATTAATAATACATACATTTTGAAGTGCATAACTTCATCATGGGTGTATTTATTACTTACCTTATCATTAGATAATCATTATATTAATAGATAATGTGGAATATATTTGCGCCTTTGAATTTTATAGTCCAATAACTAAACATGTAAGTTTACCCCACTGCTCTCACACACACACACATAATATATAGTGTTCAGTAAAAAGTAAAATGCAACAGATGGGGGTAGAAAGTTTTGTATATGGACCCTAGCCAGGTATATACCACATATCCTGTGTACGTTCCAATAAACCTTTTCATTAGGAACTTTTTATATTAAAAAAAAAAAAGAGTGGGGGGCAGAAATATAAACTAGGGTGGAAATACTTGAATTTATACTAAAACTAGTTCAATAATCTTTAATTTCAGAACTATTTTAAATAAAAAAAATCTGGTTTGAAATACTCACACAGCTTTTTTTCCCTTCCTGCAATTTAATTAATATGGTTATCACTGTAAAATTTCTTGAAACTTATAATGTTTATTAAATGTTTTTTTTTTTTTTTTTTCAATATTCTACAAGCGGGAAAATTTAAACTTAATAAAACGAGTTTTTAATACAAAGTAACTTTCTGTAAAGTCACACTTCAGGTTGGTCAAAACCAAGGTTTCTTCACACTCAGAATTTTGACATAAAATTTAATTCTAATTAATATTATCTAGATGATTGTAACGTACAATATCCCACTAATAACCCCCAAAATCCTCTTCATAAATTTTCTCAAAAAAAAAAATTGAACCAAAGTCATATAAAATAGAAACACTTTATATTGCTAAAAAAAAAAAAAATCCTTGGATCCGTGTTAGAAAATAGAAAAAACTAAAAAAATCCAGCAATGCAATGGAATTTCCGCTTGAATAGGAATTTTGACTAGATAACTTCCTGTCCGGTTCCCCTTGTGATACCACCCGAACGGTATGTCAAGTTTGAACTTTCTGTAAATTTATCGTTGGCGAATTATACATAACATAACTAAACACACAATATTCTAAAAATCACTTTTTACTACTAGGAAGTATTGTAATTGTGTCAAATTTTCGATATCGAGTTTTAACCGGAAATATCCGTTTTGTGGGTTTTTAGCAAATAGTCTCTCTGTGTGTGTGTGTGTGTGTGTATGTATGCATGTGAACAGCATA
>JAAEAF010005453.1:0-37530 GCA_011037195.1 Triatoma infestans
CTCAGCGGATCTCAAAAAACGTATATTTTCGGAGAAAACTTGATATTGAAAATTTGACACGATTACAATACTTCCTCTTCAACACTTCCTTTAAGTAAAGAGAAAGCAGATGTTTACTATTCATTTAAATGGTTAAATGTTTAGACGTATTTAAACAATATTAAATAGATACTGAAATAGCATACACAAAGTACTAGCTTCCGCAATACCATAAAAAAAAAAAACAATTGTGCCGGAAAAATATGTCAAATAAAATTGAAATGCCTAAATAATTGTTTTCAGTATTTTGAGTTTGTGAGACAGAAAAATTTTTTTTAAACCGTCAGCATAGTTTTGCACTTTTAGTTAACCATTTTTTTAAGAACTCTCGAATTTTTAACAACGCAAATTTCATTACTTAATGCGTAGAAAGATGATGGTTGAAACATATATTAAATAAAAGTGATGAGACAATATTGTGCAGTTAGTTTGCTAAGATTTGTGGGGAATCGTGCGACCAAAAAGACTTTTCTTTAATGGATTTATTTAAAACATTCAAGTCAGATGTGACAGTGATATATTTCGAAAATGTGACATATTAGCGATACTTTCACTTATATAACAATATAAAAGAAAGTATATACCAGTTGGAACTGCTTCAATCATAAAACCCATTCGATGAAATGGGACTTTCGTCAAGGATTTCAATAGAAATCTTCATGCTGAATCTCTTCTTGATAATACCAAAACAGAATTACCTGACTGAATTTCTGGGATTTTTCATTTTAAATAATACTATAAATAGCCTATTGAATATCTATAATATAGGCCTACAAATGCCCCATATCCGGCACAATAATTTCTCTTCTTTTCACTGCAAAAGTTGCAATACTATGCTTACTTCTAAATTTTACTAATGTTTGGATAAGATTAAAATAACGATTGAAAAATTATCATTAATAGTTAATCGCTGTTTTTAAGTACCTAATCGTGATAATTATAATTCATGTAAAATGACAAACATAAGCGCAAAAATTATGTTGTACGGGCGCGAAACTTAGACCATAGGTAGTAATGAGAAAAAGGCAGCTGAAATGGATTGCATACGTCGATCTGCTAGGAAGTGTCGATTGGAAAAGATAAGGAACGAGACTATTAGGGAAATTATGGAGTTAAAGGAGAATATTTTGGAGATAATAAGAGAAAGGAGGCTACAAAGGTTTGGCCGTGTCAAAAGGATGGAGGTTGGAAGACTGCCAACAAAAATTTTAAAATGAATGCCAACCGGAAGAAGGAAGAGAGAGGCTCTTTCTCTCCAAACTCACTGCCAAACCTTTGTTGGGCAGATACAGTTAATGAAGACACTGCTGGCTGGGGATTAGTTGAGGAAGATGCTAATTGATAGAGACCTGTGGAGAAATACATTCTTTTATTTAAAATTTATTTGGTGGGAAATAACCTCATTATGGTGAAATTTAAAAAAAAAAAAAAGATAAACTTATTTGATTATGATGAACATTTTTGTCGTTTATCGTAAATATTTACATGAGTCATTAGTTGTATTTTATCCTTATTCATCAGTCGGTATATTATTATTTCAATTTTTTTGTTTTGGTATCCATAAAACATGTTATCTTTTGATAAGACCATGGAGAGAAATGGTTCTATGGAGCAGTCATTGCTATGGGCAGTTGTCTGTAATGAGACGGTGAGTGCCATTGTAAAGGCTTCAGGGATACAATAGATCTTGTCGCAGTGCACTATCCATTAAAAAATCTAAGTAATCCTTTATTATATAAGTGCATTCTGTGACTATCACTTAACATGCAAAAAACCAAATATGTTCAAGTGGTTGAGCTCCCCCAAATTGGCTTTCGGGACCAATTTGTTAATAAAACCAATGTTTTAAAAAACTATTTTATATAAAATACTTCGAACTTTTTTCTTCTTTTTTTATGACTAACGATGAAACTATGATTAGGTCATGATTTCTGCTTAATCATTATTAATAATCATTCGTCAAATGACTAGATAAAATTATTCCTTTAAACATCACCATGGATGACAGCGTCAGTAGAAAAGTTAATTTTACTAATTATTTAACAACCATTTTGGTTCCAAATTTTATCCTAATCATTAGGGTTAAAGAGAACTTTTTCCACCAAAAGTCAAAATGGACGAACTATATTCATAAATTAATGTATTCTTCCAATATGTTGTTCATACTTCCGAAAGAGCATTTATATTCCTTAATTAATTAAGATTTAGGCCCTGATAAAAAATCCCCCCCTATATAATTACCTATTTTTTTGGGAAAATAAAATTAGAAAAAAAATGATAAGCAAAACCGGAAATGATAATATAATCATCATTATTATTATTAAGTTCAACATTAAATACAAGTATTTGTTATTATTAATTAATTTAATTAATTAAATATACTAAATATAATTAAATAATATACTGTTATCATTATTTATTACTAACTGAATGTTGAATGAAGTATATAAAAGATAAAACAAAATGAAGAAATATCAATAGAACAATGAGCATTGTCGTGACAGCACATCAGGGAAGCAAACCCTACACACACCAATAATAACTCTTTATTATATATTTATATTAATGCGGGGAGGATATTTTCATTTTCTCTCAGATTGTTTTTACATTATTAAAAACCACAATATTTCCGATAGAATAAATAAATGATACAAACTATAACTTGTGACAAGGCAAAATTGTCTACATTATAGTAATCGATAAAAGTGGCGCCACTGGACACTTAAAGAAATTTACTATACTCCTTTCATCAAAACAGATTTGCAAGGAAATCTAATGTAGTTCCGGTCAAAAACCATTTCCGGAAATACGACAGGATCGCAATACTTCCACTACATTGCAAGTTCAAGAAAAAAAAAAATGTAATCTCAATGCAATATTTTTCTTTATTAACTTCACTTTTAGAATTTAAATATCTATATGTATTTCTAATTTTCATAACTTGAAATTGAGTATAATAAATTAACATTTATACGCTGTTTGCATATTTAGTTTGCTTATTTAATGGAAATAAGAAATTTTTTTAACTCCATGATTATTAGTGAGTGATAAATTACACAGGTGTAGGCGTTACTATAGCTGTCCGTTTTACCTGACGAATAGAATCATTATGTTTTGGCTAAATGAGTAAGGTTGAACGCACACCGATTAGTCAAGACAAGACGTGACACGATCAATCAAAGCGAGGCAAGAGAAAACTTTATAGTCATTGTTAGTAAACTCACACTCATTAGTCTAGTGCAAAATTGAAGAAAATGTCAGACAACGCGAAGTTACTGTTATTGGTGAACTTATGATTTAGGAATGGAATGTAAGCAAGAGGAGACTGGAAATAAGAGATGTACTCAGAGCTGATCGAGAGAAGTTTTATAGCTTCACAACAATGACGCAGGAAACATTTGATGATTTGCTGGCACTTATACGAAAGAGAATGGCAAAAATGGATACGAATTATTATAGGAGATGCTTGCGTAGCGCAGCGGGAATTTTTTGTCACTTTAAGGTAAGTTAACACTTTATTTAGATTAGATTAAACAACTAGGATGGGCGATATACCACACCGCAGCTGCCACAGGCTTATTGGGCCATGCCCGATAGTCTAGTACGTGAAACCTCCTCTCCTAAGAAGTTTTAGGGGCTTTTACCACTACATTTTTTTGCGTTACTATCTATCCATATCGCAAAATATCAAAAGCTTCGTATCGCAATAGCAGGTGGTAGGCTGCCTCCTCCTCCTCCTCTTGGCTTGTGTCTGCACAATGGTTCCGAGCTAACTTACCCTACTTTGTGCTTATGTTTCCGGAACCTGCCGTGAACCATGAATAACCCCGTGAATAGAGAAATCTGGTTCCTACCCAAGTTAAGGGTCCCTTTGGTCCTGATTTTACACAGTTTAGGTATCATCCTTTTCTGTGCCTTGTCACACTGGGCTTGCTTCCCAGTACGTTTCATGAAATGTTCGGAGCCAATCCGCGAGATGCACGAACACTTGATTTAATTATAATATTTGCAATTTTATTTTACATAAGCCTACAGACATTAGCAAAAAGATAACTCAATAACTAGTAGAAAATTTTACATCACAAATCACTTATACATTAACTTTTACTGCAGTCTTCTCAAATCAGTTTTATATATCCAATTTGATTTCATTAATTTTCGCCAGCTAAGAGTATGCGTTATTTTGGAGTATTCATGGACAAGAGATTAACATGGATGTCTTTCTTTCTCTCCCACGGATGTGAAGTCAAAACACGTTTTAGACTTCTCCCCAAGCTGTTCGTTAACCGCTCTCCAAAAAAATTAATCTTCTTTACATCTCCTTACTGAGATTACAATGGACTTGCGGACCTGGAACTGTATAACTGCCAAGCATTCTGATCTGGACTGCATCCAAATCAACGAATACAAAATCCTTCACCTAATTATGATGAACGATCGATCCATCGATATTCTCCGATGCCAATCCATTGATTACCGATTCCACAAAAATCACAATCAGATTCTTTAGCACACAGGTCCTCACCACACATTTCCTCCCTGGAAACCCTTAACGACCCCTATAATGATAATTAACACACGATAAATACCAATAAAGTCACTGTATATTACATCAGTTTATATAGTCCATAAACTACAAATGAAAGTGTGGAAAAATTCGTTAAATTTGAAACCAAAAGAAAAAGAAAAACTATAATTTCAGTTTAAAAACAAAATATAACAAAACAATTTTTTATTACGTTGCAATTGTTTAGAGAAAATTTTGTAATAATTAGGAAAGAATCAATTAAAAGATTTTATTACGTAATAATACATATTATGTTTGTGTAGGTAGATATCTTGTGTGAGAAAAATAAACCTAATATTTCGTAAAATGACTTACTCAAAGGCCATACATACGTGTATATATATATATATATATACAAAGATGGCGGAACGATTTTTTTTGTTTTGTTTTGTTGTTGATATGCAGATACGTTCAATGCCCAACATGATTCCATTATTAGATATCTTAACTTCCAAGGAGAAAAATTACATACATATACATAATGTAACATTGGGGGTGATTAACTTAGTAAAAAAATAAGACAATAGTATTTCTTTGTTAAAAATAGTTTAATATTTAAACTTTCTTGTAATTTTAATTTATTATTTCTTTGTTATACAGTTTATCAAAGGATACGGTTTTGTTTCCCAAATGCTTTGGCCGTGTGAATAAAGTAGAGGCCTTCCCCGATGTTAATGACATTAGATGTACATTTTACGTACATAAAGGAAAAAATTGTCAATTTGTTTCCTTCAAACAAACTAATTTTATTTCCGTTTTTGAATAATTTCATTTATTATTTTAATAATAGTTAAATATGCTGTTTAAGTAATCAAGGAAGGAACCATCTATTTAAAAAAAAAAATATATCCTCAAGCAATCTTATTATTTAGCTATAAATTAATAGTTTTAATTTTATAAACAATATTCAGTAATTATTTATTTTAGGATCCATTATTCTATAAGCTTTGTTGTATACAATTTTTTCCAAAGGAAGGGATTAGCGATAGCCGCTGGCTGGCTCACATGTGAAGGTCCCGGATTCGAGGCAGCAGTGCTGTCCTTAGATTTTTTATCTTCCTAAGAGCCTCTACAACTCTTACAATACAGCTCCGGTGATGGACATTGTTATCTGTCACGAGAGAACACGGTCCGAGACAATGCAATGACCATAGATATTGACGCGACTCAAATTAAAGAAAAATAAATAAATAAAAGTTAGTACTTGTAGCCGATGTATCATTGTCGCGTGTAATATTTCACAAGCAACACCAGCAAATTCAAATCTACAATTAAAAAGAAAATAAATAAATAAATTTTCCGACTCAGTGGACCTAAAAAGGATGGATTTCCGGAAATCTAACATAAAATAAAGCAACACAAAAGTTCACGCTATTTCTTTACACGTTTATTAATAAAATTGATTTTATAATTCTCAGAATGATGAATGATTTTATTATTTTTTTTATTTTGTTTAATTCATGTTCATTCATATATATGGTGTGTGCGTGTGTGTTTATGGGTATTTTAGTTTGTGTGTGATGTGCTTGTGTGGTCGTTTGTGTTTTTGTACATAGTTATGTATTTATGTATATATATATATATATATTTATTTCTCTCTTTTTATATTAAATTGTGTATTATCATTTATCCATGTGTAAAATTTATATAATATAATATATGCATGTGTGTATATGGGCGCATGTACGCAACATATAGTGGAGTATTTATCTGAGTTATACATGTATTTACATGTGGGTAAGTGTACATATATCAATTCTATCAATTTTAATACAGAAAGCAAGAGAGAGAAAGTAATTTAATATTTTTATAATGTAAACAACAGATAGTTAGAAAAAAAAATGGTATGTATGTATGTATGTATGTATTGGGTAGTTGGACGTTAAGCCCGCCTGAAAAAATAGCCTTACTTTATTTTCTACTTTACTTTTATATATATATTTATATGTATAAAACAAAAATATATTCGCTATCAGGATATCACTATTGTATATCCAAATGTTTATTGATTCCAAATGTTTACAATTATTATTAATATCCTATTTCAAGCAATATATTAATTAAATGGTGCATGTAGAAATAAATTAAGAAAGTTCATGCTAAAAATCTTCAAAACACAAGATCTTTGAAATTTTTCTTTTTTTATGTTTGATTTTCTCATAATTATATTTTTTATTTTATTAAAATATTTTCTATAATATATTTAAATATTGTAATATGTAATAAATTATTTGTGAAATTTGGTTACTTTCACAAAATTCTCGGATAAATTCTGTACTCATATTGTAGTGGAAGGGCGTGTTCTAGCCGCCTACCAAGCTAAGGTTCTACAAAATTTAATATAGATAGACCGATATATCACCTTTCATCTCTGAGTAAAATTTACACGTGATAGTTGATTTCTAAATAACACTTTCAACATAGATAACACAAATTTTACTTTCCCTGCTGTTACTGTTTAACAACCTACATGGATGGACTTAACTAACACTTCTCAAGATAAAATTTACACTTTGATATATTACTAGATTTAGTAACAAATAAGTTTTAAAGGATTCTTTTTTTTTTACTACCGTAAGAGAAAGTAAGGAATCATTATAAGATTTTGAAAATGAGTGTTTGGAGGTCCCTGAAATCAAGAAAATGATATACATGACTTTTCTGTATTTTTTATAATAAACAAAAGAGTGCTCGAGTTTTATTTAAAAACATTGTTCATGGACAATTCAACTGAAAATGAGAAATACAGCAAGAGAAAATGTTCTGCACCAGATTTTTGCGATAAAAGAATTGGCAAGGGTCTTTATAAGAAATTTTTATTTAAAAAATAAAATATCTGGTGTGAAACACTCACACAACTTTCTCTTACTCCTATTCTCAAAATTATAATTGACAAATGTTATAGTTTGTGTATCAAATTTAACGAAATTCGTCGAAAACTGAAAAAACAGTTCAGTAAAAGCGCACTTCCGGTTTACTAATTTTCTTAAAACTCGGAATTTTGGCCATCTATTTATTCCTAATTAATTTTGTTTGGAAGATCAAGTTGTATCATAAACTATGGTAGCAATTTAGAACGAGCTGTAAGCCCTACCCCTCCCCTAGAAGTACACTTAAATGAATTTTCCCAGAGAAATGTTTTAAAAAAAAAGATGTAGATCATTGCATATTTGGTTTATAACGATGTTTCAAAGAAATCGTCGGAGCCATTTTTGAGAAAATCGCGAAAAAGCGATGAAATCATTTAGAGTAAATTGTTAAAATAAACGCACTTCCGGTTATCCGATTTTTTTTTAAACTCGGAATTTCAACAACATATTTAATTCTAATTATCATTATTAAGAAGGCAAAATTGTCTAATAAACTGAAACAGCACTTTAGATGAACACCTAACCCCCACCTCTCTCCCGGAAGTGCCCTTAAATGAATTTTCCCTGAGAAATGTTTCAAATAAAAGTTGTAGCTCTTTGTATGTGTAGTTGATATACCAAGTTTAAAGAAAATTGTCGGAGCCACTTTTTGAGAAAATCGCAAAAACGTAAAATATATACACAAACACACACACACAGAGAGAGAGAAGAGAGCGAGAGAGACCATTTGATAAAAACCACTTTTTTTGTACTCAGGGGACCTCAAAAAGGATATTTCCGCTTATTACTCGATATCGAAAATTTGACACGATTACAATACTTCCTCTTACTACTAGGAGTTAGAGAAAGTAAAAATGAAAAACTCGAGAAATTTTAATGTGTTAGAATTGGTAAAACTGAATTACTATATTTAATTTATCTTTAAAATTTCTATATAAAAATAAATTGATATATGATTTCTGTTTTGACGAATCACAAAAAAAATTATCTCTAACTGTAATTTACAGAGTTATTATAAACTGTGACCAATTTCCTTAAAACATGAATTTTAACTTTCTCTTACTCCTAGTAAAAAAGAGGAAGTATTGTAATCGTGTCAAATTATTTGATATAGTGTTTTCACCGGAAATCCATATTTTGAGGTCCTCTGAATCCAAAAAAAAAAAACGGTTTTTACAAAATGGTCTGTGTGGGTGTATGTATGTGAACAGCATAAACTAAAAAGGA
Organism: Triatoma infestans; assembly: GCA_011037195.1. Classification (NCBI taxonomy): domain Eukaryota; kingdom Metazoa; phylum Arthropoda; class Insecta; order Hemiptera; family Reduviidae; genus Triatoma; species Triatoma infestans. The sequence continues at coordinate 8,704 of JAAEAF010005453.1, forward strand.
AAAAATCACGGAAAGTTGAAACTTGATATTCCGTTTAAGTATCACCATGGGATCCGCGAACAGTACGTTATCTGTAAAAATTCCTCAACCGGAAATACCACTTTACTGAATGAATGGTGTTTTCAAATTTGTTGTGATTTTCTTGAAAATAAATCTGACGATTTTCTTTAAACTTGGTATATTAACTACACATACAAAGATCTACAAATTTTTATTTGAAACATTTCTCCGGGAAATTACATTTAAGGGCACTTCTAGGGAGGGGGCGGGGTTAGATTGTCCTGTAAAGTGCTATTTCAGTTTATTACACAATTCTATCATCTAAATAATATTAATTAGAATTCGAATATGTTATTCAAATTCTGAGTTTGAAAAAAAAAAAATCAGATGACCGGAAGTGCGTATTTACTGAAACTAGTTTTCAATGTTCTGCTATATTTCTCTAAAACGGCTCCAACGATTTTGTATATGTAAATATATGAACTACACATATGAAGAGTTACAACTTGTATTTAAAACATTTTTCCGGGTAAACTCATTCAAGCGTGGCTGGAGGGGGGAGTATGTTTGCCTCTAAAGTGCTATCTTAGTTGATTATACACAATTCGACCATCTAAACAAAATTAATTAGAAATAAATAGATTGCCAAAATTCTGAGTTGCAAGGAAATTAATAAACCGGAAGTGGGTTTTTTACTGAACAGTTTTTTTTTGTGATTTTCTCCATAAAAATACCGACGAATTTAATTATTAAATTTGGTATAATAACTATAAAATTTGTTAATTACACTTTTAAAAACTAAAGTAAGAGAAAGGTGTGTGTTTCACGCCAAATTTTTTTTACTATAGGGTAAAGTTAGGAGAGATGACTTTGGCTTGGAGCTAAGGCTTTGCTTCTCTTGTTGCCACCACGTGACGTCATGCAAGTTAGTCCGGGAGTAGAGAGATCAGAAGCGAACGTATTGCAAAATTCTTCAATTATTTTGTGTGTTCTTCTGTGTTCTACGAACATTTATACGCATCAGATATACTTGATAAACACCTGAATTTTCATAACGCTTAGTAAATTTTTTTTCTTTTTTATATGCTATATTAATTGCAATTGAAATGAAAGATTCCCTGCTGTCGTTAAAGTTGGACTCGTAGACATAATGTTTACCATGTTTCAGGTCGATCAGCCATGTTACCTTCAACATCTGGAGAGGCTTCCTACCTATTTTAGTTGATTATATACAATTTTTACAGAAGCGAACGTATTGCAAAATTCTTCATTATTTTGTGTGTTCTTCTGTATTCTACGAACATTTTAACGGATCAGATATACCTGATAACACCTGATTTTCATAACGCTAGTAAATTCTACGATAAACTTTTGACAACGGTGGCGTCATCTAACGCTACCATAGTAGGAGAGACGGCCAAATGTAGTGTACTTGTATTTTGTTTCTGGAATAAATGAGAATGTCTTTTGTTTCGAAAAATTACATTTTTTTTTTTTGTAGATAATAGTAGTTGACATATGTTTTATAAGCATTACGTCTTTAATATATCTTTTATATTTTTATACAAGGCATAAATTTGAAATATGCGTCATCTCTCCTAACTTTATTATATTTAACTGACTTCAATATTCCATAGCTGGGAGAATGTAAAACGACAGGATGTGTTTATTTACCCGGAAATATGTTTCAAACAATAATGATAGGCCTAAATATATTTCTTATATACAGCTGGTATAAGTTCAAGGAAACCACCGTTATATATAGTTGCATTTCCGATATACTTATTTTCTTTAAACTTGGAATTCTGGCTAGATATTTAATCCTCAGTAATATTATATTGGACGAAAGGATACATCATATTTGTATACGAAAATGGCATTTTAGAGAAACGCCAAACGCCACCTCTCCTTAAATTCCCTTCCCCTCAAATTCCCTCCCCAAATTTGCATTTTCCTGGAAGAATATTTCAAATAAAAGGTGTAAAAAAAAAAAAGTCCAGTATTACTTCCGGTTGACTGATTCTGACTTAAAACATTATTTCATATTCCATTGTAAAACTAGTAAAAAGAAATATCACCTTTTAAACTTTCTACGATTTTTCGTTGGGTTAATCTGACCATTTATGTACATAAGATAGAAAAACCCATGCACATACGTACATACATACATACATACGTGCAGACACACATACAGGCCATTTTCTAAACATCAATTTTTGGATCAGAGACATTTTCCATGGTAGTCTGCTTCATTTTGTGGTCATTGACCGGTTTTTCGGGCGTTCGCCCATCTTCAGGATGCGTTTTTCACACAGTGTGACAACACAGGCTTGCACAGAGCAAATTTAGTTTACACACTGACTGGTGTTTTTAAATGTATTTAAAACTAAACTTTTAAACTAGGTCAAGGGATATGGTGATGGTCAGCTGGGTGGGAAAGGAACACGTGTTTGGGTTGTTAAAGGGGCAAATTTTCCTTAAAATGGAAACAACACGTGGGGATGTAATTTTTAAACTCTCTTTGTGTTGAGGGAGATTCACTTTACAATTAACTAATCAAAATAAAAATAAATTTAAAATTAAATTAAATAACGATTTAAACTAATATAATTTAAAATTAAGCGATTTTTATAAAGTTTTTTATAATTATGCATTCCAGCTCTGCGGAACCAACCACCACAACTACCAATTTTTGGACTTAGGGGATCTTCCAAAACATGTATTTCCGATGAAAACTACATATCGAAAATTTGACATGATTATAAATACTTCCTTAAGATAATAAGCGGTAAAAATATATAAATGAACCACAAAATATTATGTAATTCCAATGATATCGCATATGCATTTATACTTTTATGTTACTTATGTTATGTTATATTTATCCTTATCCACATGCATTTTTTTTTCTTTCTTGTATTGTGCATTTTTTAAAACGTGTTTGATATCATAATACTGATAATAGTGTGATATAAAATAAGCAAATATGTAGTACGATTATGAACTTTTTTATAAATGGTTTAAAATTGACTTTTGTTCTTTCTTTCATTTCTGCCTTTTGGCCAATTCCATTTGTGAAATTTTAGAAGTAAATTAAAATATGAATTACTTTAATAATAATAATATTCTTAGCCTAATACACAATAATATTTTTTTTAAATTAACAATACAGTAGTCTAATAAACTTTATTATAATTGCTAATGAATTAATTATTAATACTGATTTGAATCAGTGACATTTTCCGTGATAGCTTGCTTCATTTTGTGGTCATCGATCGGCTTCGGGAGTTCGGCCATCATCAGGATGATTTGATAAAACAGTGCGATAACACAGACTTGCACAGAGCCAAAATCAGTTTATACACATGCGTGAATACACATATATGCATATATACTCTCAAACTTTATATCCGTTTACATACCACCGTTTACATAAAGTTTCGATTGAAATCCATCAACCGGAAGCGAGTGCGGTTTTACTGATTGTTTTTTTTTTTGCGATTTGTTCGAATGTGACTTCAACGAATTTCTTGAAACTTTATACATTAAAAAGTAAATGTAATGCCTACTTTTTCAAACAAGTTTAACATCCAATTACAAAATTAGAAGTCCTGGACGGGGGGGAGGAGGAGACGGAAGAACATACTTTACTGTTAACATTTTTTACACTCATATAAATTTAGCAGTTATACGCGGGACTCCAACTGTGAACCTGCTCCAGTTACAGGCCCATGCCTCATCCGACCCTAATTTTATATATTATCTACATCTATAAATGCCTATCAGTTTTATTTGAAGCATTTCTTCCAGGAAAATTAGTTTTGGTTGAGCATCAATGTCTTTCTTCTAAAGTACTACTTCAGTACAATGTATGATTCTATCAAAAAACATGAAGGTAGATAGTAGATTGTTGTAGGGGATTACTGACCTGAAAGATCTATTGTGCCCTCCCCCCGGGGCCTTCCCCAAGGCACGGCTTGGCCCACCAAGCCGCGTTCTCTAGCTACAGACAACACAGCCCATCACCGGATAGTGAGCTGTAGAGGCCCCTAGGAAGAAAAAAATCTAAGGGCAGCATGCTGAATTAGAACCCGGGACCTCCGCGTTACTAGTCCAGCGCGCTACTACTGAGCTAACCCCTTCCTTCTTCCTTGGCTTTCGCCAATTAACTAGGGGCAGAGACCCTAGTTTGTGTACTATGTTTGTCCTTATCTGTAAAGTGTAGAGTGTATTAGTTTAAGTGTATTGTGTACTGTTCTAATGAAGTGCATAGAGTACTGAGCTGAGGTAACCCGCAGGGTCGCTACTCCCCAAGTTACTGCATGCAAGAGATACCTCTTGCGGGAAACACATTAAATGTATTGCTAGAATCTCATGAAGAAGATTGTTTAACCGTACTTTATTGAATAGTTTTTTTTTTCGGAATTTCTCAATAACGGCCACACCGTTTTTTTTTTAAACTTGATGATTCTCAAGTTCTGAAAAATCCACAACGTTAAATTTCAAGTGTTATATACTTTTTTTTTTAGATTTATTAGCACTTTCTTCTGGACTTTACTTTTACTATTACCTGCCCAGGGTGGATATATGTACCCAATCGGCTTTAATTTCTGTTAGGGCTAAATAAAACTACACCAAGTTTAATGAGATCTGGTAAATGTGAGAAGGAGAGAATAGGGAGAATTTAGGATGTTTGGGAAATAAACATGTGGATACACAAAACACTGTTATAAGTAATTAAATAGAGACACAGACTGCAAGGAATTAACAATACTGTTGATTGATATTTGAGAATAAGGTAAAAAAATTAAGAGAGAGAGAGACAGACTGGCTGAGAATAGAAGGTAGAATGAAGTTGACTTCCTGCTGTTAATAAAACTCTTCTGTAGAGCTATATATGTACTCTTCCTCCCCCTAGTTTGGCTGGGTAGGGAATAATTAGGTTCTTCGGATCCATCGAATCTTAATGATTCGGATCCCATTACATAAGAGAAAGTCGTGTGATTAAAAAAAGTGTTTCAACAAGTTCACAATATGGAGTGTCTCAAATAACAATAATGAATAAGCTCGCTAGAATAACATCGAAAAGAATCATATTCTCTTACTTCATGTTTGGCCATAATTTCAACCAGAATTATTCTAACCATCATTTAGAGTTTTAAACTAAAAGAACACAAAGTCTAATAACAAGGCAAAATATAAAGTATTCAGTGAAGGAATGTAAGAGACATTAACTATAATTAACATTTTTTAAGTGTTAAGTAAAAAAAAAAGATAAAAAACTAAACTAACCAACTTGTGGGCAGTATTTAACATAATTTACGCGAAAAAAAACAAACAAAAAAAAACAACGTTTCCGCCAAATTATATCATCATTTTATTCGAATGAATATTATCAATGAAGTGATCAAGGAAAGTATATAAAAAAAAAAAAATTAAATGTCATTGAATGATCATTAATACGTAGTGTAGTTATATTACACTTAGTTTTTAAATAGCACACAGCACTATGCCTGCAATTATCTGTATTGCATTTAGATATATACATATAGTAAAGAAAGTACATACTATTCGAAGGTAACAAAAATCAATTGGGGTTAAAGCACTCTATAGCCTGGGGTTACGACTTTGTAGCAAGGACATTAATACAAATGAGGTCACCATTAAATTGTTCCACTTTTATGTATTTGTAATTTTTTGTATACTGAAGTTTTTAATTTATTGATACGTCAAACTGATGGTGTACGTACGTACAGTGGTTTGTTGAGTAAATATTTTTTTTTTTTTTTGAACTTTTCAAATTACAAAAAGACACATCATATTTTATTTGACAAAAAGCCTCTAAAATAAATTTCTTTTATATATATATAATATTCTTGTAATTATTTTAAATAGCACTATTAAGAAATGCATAATTAGCTCATACAATAAATGAATGTGCTGGCATTTGTATTCTTGGACTGTGATGTCATCATAAGAAAGACCAGTTAGTCGCGCCTTCAATTATTGACAGTGACTACAAAACTGGAGAGAACCTGTTCCTAATATATTATTATTCTAATAACTTTTGTTTAAAACTAAACACGGCAAATATTATAACAATAATAATTCTTAGTAACATATTTAAACAATTTTTAACATGTTTTCTATGGTACACATAACGTTTAAATTTAGTAATGTAATTTTTTTATTTTATTTTTAACTGTTATTACTTCTCGTACTCCTAGTAAGAGGAAGTATGTAATAGTGTCAAATTTTCGATATCGAGTTTTCATCGGAAATAACGTTTGAGGGCCCCTGAGTCCAAAAAAAGTGGTTTTTAGCGAATGGTCTGATGTGTGTGTGTGTGTGGTGTGTGTGTGTGGTGTGTGTGTGTAGTGACCAGCATAGCTCAAAAACGAAAAATAGTTTAGAAGTTCAAATTGATATTACGTTTAGGTATCACCATGGGATCTGGACGGTGCGTTATGTGCAATATGCCTCAACCGGAATACCACTTTATAGGTTGTTTTTTTTAAGTTTTTGCAATTTTCTCAAAAATGGCTCCGAAGATTTTCTTTAAACTTGTTATATCAACTCCCCATACAAAGAGCTACAACTTTTATTTGAAACATTTCTCCAGGAATATTCATTTAAGGGCACTTCTTGGGGAGGGGTGGGGTTATTTTTCTCTAAAGTGCTATCACAGTTGATTCAAATGTATCATCCAAACAAAATTAATTAGAAATAAATACATGGCCAAAATTCCGAGTTTCAAGAAAATTAGTAAACCGGAAGTGCGCTTTTACTGAACAATTTTTTCAGTTTTCGACGAATCTTATTAAATTTGGTACACAAATTATAAAAGCTGTCAATTATAATTTGGAGAACTGGAGTAAGAGAAAGTTGTGTGAGTGTTTCACACCAGATTTTTATTATTTTTCTTTTTAAGGCTCGTTAAATCCACTGTAATTGGACTTTTTTCGGTACCTTATCAGTGCATTGTCCGTTGTGCACTCATAGTGTTGTCTAGCTATAGACAATACTGCCCATCATCACCGGATCGTGAAGTGGGCTGCAGACTGACTTCTAGGCAGCACACTGTCTGGGCTCGAACACCCGGATTTCCGACTGCAAGTCTAGCGCGTTACCACTCAACAGAATCCTCTCCCTTAAAATTATTATTATTTTTTTAAAAAAATGGTTGTTACTCAGCCTGTTATGGTAATTTTGATCAACTATATGTACAATTTCTTGAAATTTTGGATTAGTTTGTTGGGGGATTCATTTTATCCGAATTTTATTTACTTCCCTTGATCCAATTTGAACTGATTGCTATCAGTTTGTAAGTGTTTCCCATGGTAATTATCTTGAACTTTCTGTGATTTTTTCGAGTATGAGCAATGCTTTTCACAGACATACACACACACACCATTTTTAAATAACACTTTTTTGGACTCAGGGGATCTCAAAATGAGTATTTCCGGTGAAACTCGATATTGAAAATTGCTTAGTAGTAAGAGAAAGTAAAAGAGAAAAAAAAAATGGAACACTCAAGTAAAAAGACTTGATAAAATACCCAAGAAATTTTGGTAAACTTTCTAAAGGTTCAGAACTCTTCTGTGGCATATGTTAAGGCAGTCACGAAATCTCGGCTTGGGTATACAATAGAGTAGTAGAAGCAGAGAAGTGGTAAACCACTGTCTTAAGGCAAACGAAGATTTTTGTCATTGTAAAGCATAATTCCCATGTGGACGATATATTTTAGATTTTTGATTGATTGAAGAAGAGGTGCCATTAACTGCAATTCTCACATTACGTGACACATATTTTTTCAATACTCGTTATTTTTATTAATCATTTAATGCTCTTAATGTAATGCAGCTGTAAGCGGGTATTAACTTTAATTGGCACCTTACAGAAAACCCTAACATCGCAGTTCCGTCCTTATATATATATCACATTTTTCTGGAGCTTGTTGAATCAGCAAAAACAAAAAATTAAATTTTCCCACTAAACCCAATTTAGGTTATTTAGCTTATTTCTTTAATCCCTAGAAATATAAGAAATGGGACACAAATTTGTATTACTTTCTCTTACTCCTACGTAAATAAAGAGGAAGTATTGTAATCGTGTCAATTTTTCGTTATTGAGTTTTCACCGGAAATATCCGTTTTGAGGTCAATGAATCCAAAAAAAGTGGTTTTTAGAAAATGGATGTGTGTATGTGTGAACAGCATAGCTCAAAAATGAAAAAATCCTAGAAAGTTAAAACTTGATATTCCGTTTGAGTATCACCATGGGATCGGACAGTAGATTATCACTGTCAAAATTCCTCAACCGGAAGTACCACTTTACTGAATGGGTTTTTCCCTTTTTTTTCCAATTTACTCAAAAATGGTTCCTACGATTTTCTTGAAATTTGGTATATCAACTACATATACTATGATCTATAACTTTTATTTGAAACATTTCACTGGGAAAATTCATTTAAGGGCCTTTTGGGGGATGGGGTGGGGTTAAGTTTTCCTCTAAAGTTGCTATCATAGTTGATTATTCAATTGTACCATCTAAAAACAAAATTAATTAGAAATAAATAGGTTGCCAAAATTCCGAGTTTCAAGATAATTAGTAAACAGGAAGTGAGTTTTTTCTAGTTTTTGCGATTTTCCTCCATAAAAACACTGATAAATTTTATTAAAATTCGTATACTAACTATAAAAATTTGTCAGCCACCATTTTGAAAACTGGAGTGAGAAGAAAGTTGTGTATCACACCAGATTTTTTTTTAAATGGAACACTGAATATATTTCTTTTCAATTACTGAAAACAGATTTATTTCATGTACAAAAAACATATGATTGGAAAATTGTTGAGAAATGAATTAAATTTTCATCACCAATTTATTATAAATTAAAAAAAAAAAAAATTAATAATAAATATTGCAAATTTTAAAAAACACAATCACTAATTTTGTTTTAAAATACTAATTTTTTTTGTTTTTGTTTCACCTTTTTTTAAACGTATTATCTCCTTAAAGTTTTACTTTGAAAAAGTTTCCACTTCATTTTCTTCCCTGACTGACAATAAAAAATTTAAAAAAATAAATAATGAAATTAAATAAAAAATTAAATTAAAATATTAGTAATATAGTTTGTGTTTATGTTAATATAGTTATTAAAATGTAATTTGTGGATAATAATTGGTTGATAAAATTATTGTTAAGTTATCTAAATTCTAACCAAAATTTACCCTATAATTTTTTAAACAGATCGAAACTAACATTTTTATATGAAGTAAAAAGAAAAATTGATAAGAAATACATAGTATCATTTTTTTTTTTTTTTTTAAACAATTATTTGTGTCCAGTTATTTACGTTAGACATTTTGAATTTTATTTAATTAATTTCCCAAATGCAATAAACATTGTTTGGTAATTTCATTAACGTTTCGAACAACACTGATGTTTTCATAAACTTATAATATATTAAAAATATTTTATATAAAGGAGCCAAATAATAACATAGGTAATTCCTTGATTTTTTCAAGCTTCCGCCCCCAATTGTCATACAAAAAATATTAGGTCTTCTAAAGTTGAAGAAACTATTGAGGCAATCTCAACAAGAAGACCTAAGTCCTAAGGTTATTCTTGTCATTACAATCTTTTTAAGTTAGATCCTACCCTAGGGGAAAATTGTATTAAGTATGAGTATCTGTGTAAGAGAATGTAAAAATCCAGATGATCAACTTGTTTCTTTTTCACTTTTTCAAACTTTCTCTTTCTCTTCTTCCCCCACCTCCCCCGCATTCTTTAATAACAGTGAATATTTCTTCTTCTTTTTTTTTTTCTTTGACCAGCAAGTGTTCGTAAATTACAAAAACAAAAAAACAAAAAAAATTGAATATTTTACAAGCTCTCCTGTAAAAGTGAATTTCTGAAATCAATACACAGTTTTGTTCTAGATGTACTTGGTATTAAATTTCAGTTATGAATGAAATATGATTTAATATAAAAAATTTCGGCAGTTATTTTATTGTACTTTAAAACAATTTTAAACTTTATTCACATATTTATATACTTAAAAACAATATATCCCATTCTATTATATAAAATGTTGAATGGTTTCCATAGACAGAAGTATAAGGATTTTAACATGACTTATAATATCCTTTTACCTGGAATACATTGATATGATTTTAAAATAAATAAATATAATGATCATGGTGGACTTGAAGTATATGTGTGTGCTGATAGTAAATGTAACCCTAGGACTGTAAGAAAGGTGAACATACTAAATAGGTGAAAAACATAATCTAAAGGAGATAAAAAAAATAAACTTTCTTTTTTTAAAAAAACCTAATTAGATTTAGAGTTGCTTTTTATTTATATTTTAATTGTATATTCTGAGAAATAGTGCTGCTGATCCACTAAGACTGTTGGGTACCCAGTTGTAAATATCGCCGGCAAATGTGTCTAATTTAAGAACATACTTATATCTGGGCAAATGTTATCACAGCATAGCTTAGTTTCTTTGTCTTATTTAATTGCTAAGGCAATTAATTACAAGGCAAATAAATATCTTCTTAAATTCTTTTTTGGGTATACCTTGTAAAAAGTTTTATTTTATATCAGATATTATTCACAATTTTATGGTGATTCGCGTTTCAACTAGCTTTTACAGAGTTCATCTCTTCCAGAGTTACCGTAGATGGAAAAGAAAAAAAAAAATGGATATTCACATACCAGTTCTGAACTCCCATTGGACAAATTTCCATCAAAATCTAATTTGTATAATAATTTTGCTAAAATAATGGCATATTTAAAAAATGGTAATAGTATCAGAGACATTTTCCGTGATAGCCTGCTTCATTTTGTGGTCATCGATCGGTTTCGGGCGTTCGCCCATCATCAGGATGTTTTTGTTGAACAGTGTAAATAACACAGACTTGCACAGAGCAAATACAGTTGATACACTGTGAGTGTATTAACCATGTTATCACACTGTCTAACAAAACGCATCCTGAAGATGAGCGAACGCCCGAAACCGGTCGATGACCACAAAATGAAGCAGGTTATCACGGAAAATTGTCTCTGATGCTTTCCAACTCTGCGGAACCAACAACCACCACAACAACTATGATAATAGTATGTTTAAAGAAAATCTATTTTAGAAACCGTTTATGAGAAATTACGAATAATTTAATGAAATTCAGTTAAGTGAGTGATATATACCTAGTATGCCTGCCATCCATAGAAATCTTCGTGTAAAGATATTTTTTGTGATATCTATTTTCGCCTGGTGCATACCTCGTGACAATTGACAAAGAATTGAATCTGAGACCTGTATCTTAGAAACGGTCGGCCATACGAAGGTCTGCAGGATAGAGGGACAGAGTAGAGTAGTAGGAGAAGGTTGGCCAAGGATAAGAGAAGAATGGAAAAACCTCCCTAAGACATCGACACCGCCTGTATCAAGATAATCAGATTATGATGATAAAAGTTTTAGCTCTTTATATGTATAGTTGATACACAAAATTTAAAGAAAACCTTTTGTAGCCTTAGCTAAACTAAAAAAAAAAAAAAAAATCTTGCACACAAACCTATTTTCTAAGTACCACTTTTTCGAACTCAAAGGACCTCAAAACATTATTTCCAGTGAAAACTCGATATCCACTCAAGAAAATTGGATATGATCTTAATACATCCTCTCATCCAAAAAAGGAGAAATAAAAAAGTGGTTTTAAAAAAATGGACACCTCTCTCTCACTCTTGTAATGGCAAGAGAGAGAGAGAATTAAGAGAGAGCAGGACCCTCTCTGGTACTCTCTGACTTAAGCAGGCTAGAGTGGGAGAACCTGTATATAAGCCAGAGAGAATCTACGTAACGACATCTATCTAGATATATATCTATCTATCAGATTCAACCATACATCGCATCGTGTCATATCTCTACTCTCACCTTTTATTCTATAAAATCATTTTACAAGTCCAGTGCAGTTAGTGTAAACTTTTATAGTTAAATTATAACAGTGTCTTCATATCTCGTCTAATTAATCAAACCTAATTTCTCTCCTCATCAACTCCATTATATTTTCTCCCCTGTTAGTGTGTATATCTGTGTGTAAGAGAATGTAAAAAATCCAGATGGTCAACTTGTTTCTTTTTTAGGACTGTCTCAGTAATTAATTATGTTGAAATGTTGTCTAAGTATGTTATTTTGTTAAGCAAGTTGTTTTGTTTTGTTTACGGTGCTTATTGGGTTTATTTCACTATAATAATATAATATTGTATGAAATAATAATTACAGTATATTGTATTATATAGAGCACACATGATGAAGAATTGATATTTCCGCCAAAAGTTTGGGTTTTCATTGTTTCTAATGAGATGATCTCATTCGCGTCAAATTCAAAATGGACACTATTTCCTTATAAATATATATAAATTGCCAATTAAAACTATGAGAATGGCGATAAGAGAAAGTTATATAATAACTCTTTTATACCAGATTATTATTATTATTATTAATATTTAATTATAGACGGCAGATATACCAATACTAAGAATAAGCACTGTGCAGATATAGATGATCATGAACAGTGGAGTGAGCTACCTCCAAATTAATTACTCAGCAAATTGAGGGGATACGTTAAAAAACTGCTCTGTAATTTATCTTAATTAAGGATGTTTATAACCAGAGAAGTTACTAATACCAAAACATGAAATAAATTTACTAAAGAAATAACATTACTAATTTATTTATATAATAAATGAGATTACGGCGACCAAGTCTGGGAATTCTTAGTATTGATTTAAAAAGAATCTAGGGCTTCTTTGTCGAGTGGTAATCATTACACCGAACTCAATGTTTAAAGTGTATTTTTCCATTTGCAGAGAAAAAAAATGAATGGATTGAATTATTAAGTTTTTTTTCTTCCTTAAAAGTTATAAAAACAGAATCATTTCCAGAAAAACTTCTCTCGACAATAATCCTATCTCAATTTCTTTACTTTTTTAATTTTTTTTTTTCCAATTTCCTAATAGGTAGTCTTGTTTTGGAGGCTACAAACACAGACAATTAGAAATACAATCATTTCTCCCCCCTCTCCTTGTTTTAGTTAGTTTGTTTTGCCTTTTTACAGTTTTTTTTTTTTTTTTTTTTTTTTTAATATCTGGGCATTAACTCCTGAGACATTAGCACCCTGCATTAATTTCAGTCTCGAACCGTGTCCGCATGATTTTTGATTGCAGAGAATCAATCTTTTGGTGGGGGCACCTTAGAATAATAACAATTTTGTCTATGGGGAGGGAAACCCTATGCACTATCCAAGCCTCACTGGCACCCACATAGCTAACCTACCCCAAGAAAAACAACAACACAAACGGGTCTGGAACACGCTCAGCATCTAATCCTCTAAGTTTCAACCGCATTCCGGATAATCGGACTATAACTTAGGCGGGAATAGCCTACGCTCTTCCACAGACCTCCTATTCCGATCACAGGTCCTGAACCTAATTTCCTCACAACCCAGGCAATTAGTCAGTCATAAGATGGATGGGTGTATACTCCTCAGTCTCACCAGACTCTACAAAATGGATTCGACATGAGCCCCATTATGTAGAGATATCTCCTAAAAACCACAATGTCCAATAAGAGATCCAACCAACCAGATGCCTGAGAGCACTCCGTGAAAAAACACAGCAACGTCTCTGTAAGGGTGTTGTGAGGAGATGTTGGTTGTTGATGATGAATGAAGAGAATAAACACCTTAAATTGGTTTACAGATATGAATTGATGTGTGTAATATATATATAACTGACTGCCAGGACTTTAACAACATGTAGAATTTAGAACTGAACTGACTGAACTGACCGACTGACTGGCTTAAATGATATGTAGGAGGAGTTGTGAATCAACAGAATGATGGCGGATGTCTATGACTGAATGGGGGGGGACAAATCACTCCTTTACTGTCTCTCTCTCATATATTCCATATCCCTGGCCGAACCCTCCTCTCTTTGCGAGAGGGGCTGTTTCTCTCCGCTAGAGTGGATGAGTGGTGGGGGTTCACTACCCCTACAGTCTCACTAATGGCCTTGTCCGGCCGGACCCCCGATGAGCATTTTGGACTGCCGAAAACCAACTGAGCTCATTCATAAGGATGAATGCTGTGAAGCTGGTCCATGTCTGGAAGCCTGACACATTATGGTACTTGCAGTTATGGATTCCTTCACTTGTAGAACGATGTAATTAATTATGAAAATTTCTCTGATGATTCTAAATTATTATAATATATGAAATAATATTAAGTATTCTGATTAATTATATATATATATATATATATATATAATTAAACTTGAGGATGCAGTATTAAAAGATTAATCAAAGATAGAATATTAACAGGAGACAATATTATAAAAATAATAAATAAAATTAAAATTTAAAAAGTTTAAACTAAAAAAAAAAATGATTTTGTTCTGTGATTGTCTATGTTTTGAAAACCTGACACAATCTTCTCTTATTACAAGTTCTACCAAATTTTGTTCAAAGTTGTGAAATGTTTACCGTTTAGTTCCCTTCTTATTAAATCAAATGTAAAATTTGGATTATACTGAAATTGCAGTTAGAAGAAAACTTAACGTCACAATTCATCCAGAACTCCCCTTATTAGAAAACAATTAATTCAGAAAAATTTTTGCAAGCCAACAAAAACTTGGGATCCCAGATATATATAGACAATATTTTGTTATTTTTAACTTGATTGATGAAGCACTTATTGGTTAAGTGATGACATATAAAACGTAGCTTTATATTTCATTTACATAAACATTTTGTGATCAAATTTATTGAAGCCATTACAACACATTTATTTAATTAAGAGAAAGTATTGCACGATTGTGCCAGATTTTCAGAAATTAAGTTTTCACCGTTCCAAACTCATACTTGGTATTCCGTTCAGATACTATCATCGCATTAGACACGAAGATTTTGGGCAAAATCCATCAACCGGAAGTGCGACTTTACTGAATAGATTTTTCAGTTTTTTGTGATTTGTTTTTTTGTTCGAAGAAAATTCGCCATTTCGCAGTAAGAGAAAGTCGTGTGAGTGTTTCTCACCAGATTTTTTTTTTTTTTTTTTTTTTTAGCAATTTTTAAAAAACAAAATAAATCAAGAAATATATAGGAGATGATTCAACAGTTTCTAGTACAAAAGTACGAGTAAAACAACTTGAAAATGCAGTCAATAGGTAATAATGTATTCCTAATTGAAAATAGAATAATTACAATTTAAGTAACTTAAATTATCAATTTCAATTACTACGATCACAGTGGAATTAATTATGCTTGCATTAAAAAGCAGTGTTCAGAATCGTCAAGATACCATGGTTAATTATATGGTTTATTGTACTGTTATGTGTGGTTTGCATGACCATATCACTGTAAAGAGGAATACTGTATTTGCGTCAGATTTTCATTGGTAAATACGTACATGTTTTGAGGTCACTTAAAAATGAAAAATATTTCAGTTAATCGTCCCCCTTCTTTCTCTCAGTGTATTTATGTGTATGTGTAGGTGTTTGTGTGTAAGTAAATGTGAAAACTATTACACAAAATTTCAAACGGTATCAGTCACATGACAGTTGCAACATGCATATAAAACGTTTTTACGTTTTTCAGCAACACCCAAGAAGCCCCCTTCCAGACCCTCCAAATATCTCTCACTACCCTGCTATAGGGAAAACGTTCGTTCGCTTTTTCATTAGAAAAAGATTTGCTTTTCAATGTGAGAAACATTTATTTTTTTAATATGAGAAACGTTCGTTTTTTTACCAAATAGATGCCTCCAAAAAAACGTATTCTATGTTAAATAGGAAAATCGTAAAAGATATTCTAAGCTTAAATTTCCTTTAGGTGTTACTAGATAAAAACATTCGGAATACACCTTAGTTTTTGCACAGATGGTTGGTGGGTATAACTAATTGGGATCACCATATTACAGGACGATTTAAGCTCATTTACTAACCATTCACACATTTACAGACCATTTTATGGACAAAAACTGAAACCAATGGGAATTACAATAGATCTTGTAGATCGCAGAGGATTTTGGTTTTATAATCATTCCCTCTTTCTACCTATCATCATCTAAGTTGAAGACCTACCCAGCAGTCCCTGACAAAACATGGCAGTATATGTAATGGTAAACCAACCGACAATAAATTCGCCACACAAACATTGGACACAATAGTGCCATTAGCAACCACATCTAGGCGCCATAAACTGAGCCTCCTCGTGCACATCAACTACGTATTACACCCTCTGTCACGTCCACAACAATGTATTGACAAATGAGCTTCAACTCATACAATCATTTAACAATCTCTCCACCTAGAAGTTGTCTAGCGGTATGAGAAATGAAATAAAAGTCGACCCTCTGAGGGGGCTTAACAATCAGTAACAAGATAAACTGTCAGATATTAAAGATCATCGTTACATCAACTTCAACCTTGAAGATTCACCGAGCTAGCCACACTAGCTCAGTACCGTTAGAACAAGCAAGAGTTCTAAAAAGTCACATCACTCTTTATGGGAGACAGATCAGTTAACCATTCTACATTCATCACGTTACCAACACATTCATTGTTCGCTCAGTTACTCTTACCACCATAAACAGTGGAATCGTTAAAAATGTAAACTGTGAATCAGTACGTGTGTTCTCAATTCGCCATCATCATTCATCAATACAACTACCATTGCAGCCAAATATTTCATTTTATTCTTATCAGGATACGGTTTACCAGTAGTGTCAAGTTTATAAGATGAAGTTGTGAAATTAAATTAGTTATCTTTTTTAATTCATGGCAGAACATTCAAAAATTTTATTTTTTCAAAAGTTCTTTCATTTTTTTTATTTCTTTTTCTGTTTTCTCGAATATTCTATCATGTTTTTCCCTAAAGTGCTATCATAGTTGATTATACAATTCTATCATCCAAACAAAATTAATTAGAAATAAATGAATTGCCAATATTCCGAGTTTCAAGGAAATTAGTTAACCGGAAGTGCGCTTTTACTGAACAATTTTTTCAGTTTTCGACGAATTTCATTAAATTTGGTACACAAACTATAAAATTTGTCAATTATTATTTTGAGAACTGGTGTAAGAGAAAGTTGTGTGAGTGTTTCACACCAGATTTTTTTTTACATAGAAAAATCCGACTTAAAATTGGGATGAGTTTTTATGGTCCAATGATTACATTAAAAAAATGATTCTTTTTGCAGATCAGGGTGAAACTATAAGGAATACCTATTATTTTGTCAGAGACTTTAAAATACAATTTTTTAAAACATTTTGAGAAAATTATAACAATGTTAATAAAAGAATCGATGTTTTTTTTTTTTTAGTCATACATTTGCAATGTGCAACACTGGGGCCGTATGCTGCCAAACTGTTTCGAGAATAATGTGGGTGAGTTACTGTGTATATAATGTATTCCGTCAACAGTCTTTATTTAGTAAACTTATGCGTTTTGGTACTGTTCATTTTCAATTGTTCTTGTATGTTGAATAAGTTTTATAAGTATTTAGTAATTTCATAAGTTTTATAAGTTGTAATTAAAGTGTTTTTCGGTTTCTAAAGTATTATTGTATTTATGTTTAAATTAGAAAAAAAAATAATGAGTTTAAAATAAAAATAATTTTTATATAACGTGAGCTATAAATTAAATGTGATAAATAATGCCAAACAATAATGGAATGAGAGAGGAGGACCAAAGATCAGCAAACATGGTATATACTTCACCGGAAAATATTAATAAAGATTTTTAAAAATAAAATAGTATTTCCTAATTTATTATCTCCCATCCTTATACAATATGTTATCAGAAAAAGAGAAATGGCTAAATATGAGGCCCTATTAAGTTCAAGAATAATAGTTTACGAAGGGCCACCATTTAAAAGAAATGAACTATGGTCAACACAGCTTGACTTCGATGATATGTGGGAGCATATATTAGATTTAACGGCCTGGCTCTGCTGCCCTCTCCTTCCTTTATTTTACATACACACTAATACAAGATTGTATTAAGTGCACACCACTTTGTTTACCAAGATCAAGGACAAGTTTATTGCGTTTGTTTTTTAATTTAAAAATAAAGTTATATTAAGTTTACACCAAAATAAGTTTTGTATAATTTTTATTATTATTTCAAAATTGAATATTATAGAATTGTATTCTCAAATTACCACTTCATCAATTTTATTCAAAGATGGAAATTTTTACATGTTCACTCGATAAAAAATGTGGGCGAGAAATTAATATACTGAAATGGACCAATAAAAAAAGCTTATTTTGTTTTCCTTTCCTCAAGAACATTATAATAAAATAACCGTATAGAAAATATGTTACAAATACAAATTAACAATAATTAATTCTTAAAGCATCTTTGCTAACAGATTCAAAATAAGAGTACGTCGAGTGTATTTGTATGTTCCAGAACACTTTTCCACCCCCCCGGCCCACTTCGTCGGCCGGCAAAATCACAGTTTTTAACCCCCACCACAACCCTCCCTTCCTCAGCTGCTCCTATGTGTGCTGATGGATAGAGTGAGGTGTATATATTTTTTTTTTATTCAAGGTCAGCAGCATTTAGAACTGCATCTTAATGTCTGCTGCAATAAAATATGCCAAACTTTTTGTTGTTGAGTCATTCTCTCTTTATACCCCCCCCCCGCCCCTCATTGTCAATTATTCAACCTGTCTTCCGCTCCCTCCCTCTTCCGATAATTAATATAAGATTAAAAATGAGTAATACACAATGTTTGTTACGTGATGATGTCATATTTGGAGATATAATGAAAAAAATTTATTAGCGGTGCACTGGCTGACCTTTACACTTGGAAATAGTTTTTTTTAGTTCAAATCATTTAAGTAAAAGAGGGCTATATAATATATAAAAGTGTACCACCTTTAAAGAAGCTCAGTTAGTAAAATGGCGGTAGAGTGGAAAGAGATTTCTGCGAGTGATAATTATATTAGGTTTGTTTCAACATATCCAACCATCACGCCCACCGATTTGGATTTAGTACTAAGTTATATCAATCTGTACAGTGACTTAAAATCTTTAGAAACGTATTCTAAAGAATATACTGTTATGGCAGCTAATAAACATTATATAAATTGTGTTTGGTCAAATCCAAAACAAAAAGTTGGACCTGATAATTGTCCTTGTTCACACATTGCTTATTTAGCCCACTGCATTAAAAGAGATTTAAATCAGCTGTTCAGCGAAAGAATAGTGGGGGAGGTAAATGTAGTTGGTGAGAAGTAGCGTGACTTCCCAGTTTGCGGTCATATCTCAAGATGGCAAGTGGTATAAGATTGCGCTTACAACCAGCTTCTCGCTCAACACCATCAATTCAAAACAATTAGTGACAGGTCTTTCTGAAGATGGTGAACCACTTATAGCATTAAAAACAAAAAAATCAGTTATCTATTTAAACGATGAAGATTGGGCAATTCTCCAAGCTAGCAAGCAAATATGTGACGAATTTTTTGGTAATAAAAACGGATCCCCTATGTCCGATATTCAATTGAAGCATTCATCAGTTTACTTTGAGAACTTCACTCATAAAACTATGGTTATCCAGGGGAAACCATCATGGCTTGAAGATCTCCTCAAATATCAGCCTCCGAAGATCAATTTATTAAGAAATGAATATTTTAAATTAGTGAGTCTAATTGAAGATGTTAATAAACAAGTCAGTAATTTAAAAAAATTATTGAACTGTGATTTTTTTAACAAAAAAAATGTAACAACTGCTGAATAAATTTTGTATTAAAAATAGATTGTTTCATTTATTTTTTCCTGAATTGGCATCAACGTAAGAGGTTAAAAACAAAAAAAATACTTAATTTTTTATGAACTTTATTAAGCTACTAAATCTTTTACATTTATCCATGAAGGTTCCTTGAAACCTAACCACCTTACATACAGCCTATTACTTTTACGTCTCAGTATTTTTTCTACAAGATATACATCTTTATATTTAGTTTTCTGCAGCTCCTGAGTATAAAATGCACCTTGAATAGGCTGTCCTGTCAAATCTTCCAACAAGTAAGTATATGGAATTGTGTTGCGAACATTTTTAATTTTAAATATTTCTGTACTCCAGTTGGGCGTATATCCTCTAGTAAATATAGTTCTTCTTTTCGAGATACGTACATAGTCTCCTTCTTCAAAACGTTGTTTATCTTTTCGTTTTACATTAGAAGAGTAAACATTAGCTAGTAAGGGTGCTTCATTGGTAGAATTTACTTCTGATGGCGCTATACCAATCGTACGGTGTACTTTGCTATTGTAGGTATTTATGAGATCAGGTAAATGTTTTGTATAATTGTAGTTTCCTCTAAGACTAAACAATTGATACATCATAGATTTGAAGGTTCTACTAAACCTTTCAACAATTGAACTTTTAATTTGACTGTAAGTACTGTAGTGATTAATGTTGTGCTTCTTCATGAGCTTCTTGAAGGAAACATTGTAGAATTCCTTACCATTATCTGTCTGAATATTTTTGGGTACTCTACCACTCGAATTAAAAATGTTGTCCATTGCTTGAGTGATATCTTGAGCGCCTTTGGATTTAACAGGTTCCACCCAGGCATATTTTGAAAAACAATCAATCACTGCTAATATGTATTTGTAACCACTATTTTGGCGAGCATATGGTAACATTTCTATTAAATCAGCTTGCCATAAATCATCTATACCTTTGAGCAGTGTACGTCTTCGAGGGTAGCGTACACGTGCTGGTCTATGAAGTTCAGCAACTACAGCCTTTTTGGAAGACATTACCCTTGTTATTTAAGCACCTTATCCTTTACAAAAAATTTTACATCTGATAATTATTTCTAAATCCAAGTATTATATTTATTCTTAACACTTGGAAACTTAATCAAAAACTGTTTTTAGCTGATAGGCTGTTAAAGGAGTATTCGGATTGAATGCATTCAGCCTATTTATTATTGTTTCAAATAGGCGTTGCACATATTTCTGAGTCACTAATTTTCTAGCCTCATCATAAGTTTCTAATAGGTACTTTTTGGTTACAAAATCTTCGTTCAGATAGTTTTGAAGGTATAATTTGGTTGGTCAATCTAATTTATCTATATAATTTTCCATGTATGTTTTAGTAATTAGGTCATCTTTACCTGAAGCATTTAAGTCAGTTACATATTTTTCCAGATATCTCTTATTGACAGCATCAAGATCCCTCAAAGTATCACTCACCCCTATTAAGCGTTTATTTTCAAAGTCGATATAATCACCATCTTCATCGTCACTTGCATGAAATACTTTCTTGATTTGGGGTAATGATCTACCAAATTTGTCGACAGACATGTTATTTGGCGCTGTGTTAAGCTAGCACTGAACAATTATTACAAAATTTTACCAGTTTAATAAATAATATCAGCCTCTCTCAGCTCTTCAATTATAGAGTGAATTTCATTTTCATGCCCTGTATGACCTGCACTAGCTGAGGCGTATAGCAACCGAAGTCGTTCAACCAGTTCGTTTGGGTCATCCCAGTATTCATAAATACTTTGACCTTCCCACATGCCTTTACCAATTGTTTCCCTCGATCTTAGCGGGTATTTACCAGGTCTTGTTGCAATCAAAGTCAGAGGTGTTTGTCTGTTTGAAGCAGTTTCGTGTGGAGTATACCTAGTTTGTATTGAAATTTGTTCCGGTGATTTGGAGGGGGGACTGAAAAGAGGAGCGATGATATTTCTGTATTTCCATCCTCTGCTGGAACTAATTCCTTTTTCTTCACTAAACTGTCGCTTATGCGCATTACTTCTAATTAAAATGTCTTTATAACTGTCTAAATCATTTTCTGAATATTGTGTCGGTTGTTTTAAAAATAACAATTGTAACAAACCTGGTGTACCTTCATACCATTTTCCATTTACATTAATATCATCACCATCTATGGTTACCTGAGCATTTCCAATGGTCATCCCACCTTTTGATAGGATTCTAATTCCATATCTATCATCAAAATCTCTAGGATCGGCACTTATTATTTTCAATAAATATGGTTCTATTAAAGAGCCAATATCTTCTTCCCCCCTTAAAGTTTTCTCCAATTCCTGTTTATCAATTTTTCTTATGTACTCTAAAGGAGTGATCTCTTCTACATCCTCAAACGTTTCTTCTTGTTTTATTGGAATAGTATACCTTTTCAGTTGCACAGGAGTAGAAGCTTTAATTGGTGAGTGTAAAGGTTCTTTAATTAGAGATTCTGTTTCTGTTGAAGCATCTATAGTAGAAGCTTTAATCGGTGATTCCATTGCAGTTGAAGTATCTTTAGTAGAAGCTTTAATCGGTGAGTCCGTTGCAATTGAAGCATCTTTTTTCAATTTCAAGGGCACATAATCTTCCATTAACGGGGCATCTTGTTTGCCCCGTTTTTTCCGCTGAACCAGCTCTTGCAGTGGCTCCGTAATGGGTTTCAAACTCCTTTCTAGTTCTTCTTGAGATGATTGAAGACCTCGCTTCATACTTTTGAATTTACTGCGTAATGATTTAGAAGTTTCAATAAGTTGTCTAGTAACTTTGGGATCCATGACGGAATGAGAAATCTATTCTGCTACCAGCCTATATATAGATAAATGTATCCACCCCCTTCCGAAACTTACCATTGTTAAAATCTCTTGTTTTATCCAGAGTTATAAATCCATGCGGCTCCTTCCAGCATATATTGCACATCTGTTTAAACTTCTCAAATGATACACTGGGGGAACTTACATGATCACTATAAACATGTTTTAAATTTAGGTCATCCTGTTTGAACAATATGATAAAGTTAGCATTGTCACGAATAAGGTGTTTAGGGATCCTAGCATAACTTTGGCAAAGATAAAAGCAGTCAATGTCCTTGTGGCGTCCCATACTGAAATATTTCCTGATATTTTCCTGCTCATCCATTGAAATATCATCAAAAACTATGACAGAGTTTGGTTCTGCCATATCAGGAGTGATTATTTGTTGAGTAGTATTAATTGTAAGGAATCCTATCTCTGGAACTAGTTTAAAAATCTCTTCTAAATATAAATATTTCTCTTGTTGAAGCGACTGACTGCAAAGATATACATGTGCGAATTTTAGTCCATTTGGTTGTAAAAGCAAACAAGCCATAAGATTGGTTTTACCAGAACCTGAAGTTCCACAAATAAGTGCTCGAATATTATCCGGTAGTAGTACACCATGTCGATTTATTTTCAGATGTTCGTCTATCGAATTATTCAATAGATTGCAGATAGGTAAACTTTCACTTTGCTTCTCTAAACGCATAATTTATCAATTGGATGTGACACTATATATATAGTTGCTGGTCTCACTAATGTCATCATAATGAGAAGCAAAACTATCGGAAGAGGTCTTATAAATTCAGCGATTAACAAACTCCCTTTTGAAGTGCACATACCTGGTTACAGATTTTGCGGTCCCGGAACTAAACTACAAGAAAGATTAAAACGAGGAGATAGAGGTATTAATCCTTTGGACGAAGCCTGTCGGGAACACGACATTGCATACTCTCAACATAAGGATCTAGAATCAAGACATAAGGCTGACCTTATACTCGCCGATAAAGCTTGGCAAAGAACAAAGGCACGTGACGCCTCTTTTGGTGAGAAAGCGTCAGCCTGGGCAGTCACAAACGCCATGAAAGCTAAAGTAAAATTAGGTGGTGGGGTGAAAAAAGTAAAAACTATTAAAGATGTTATAAAAGCAGCACGTGTAAATTCACCTTTGTCGATTAGTGATGCGTCAAAGAAAGCTCTAAAGAAGGCAAAGAGTTATTTAAAAAAGTCAAAACCATCAAAAATACCCAGAGTTTTACCTGTTCCAAGGACTGGCGGAATTCTTCCGTTTCTAGTACCCTTATTTGCAGGTCTATCTGCACTAGGAAGTTTAGCTGGTGGGGCATCAGCGATAGCAAAGGCAGTAAAGGATACAAGGTGGCGAGGGATCGTTTGGAAGAAGATAGAAGACATAATAGAAAATTAGAAGAGCAACAGATTGGCAAAGGGTTTTACCTTAAACCGTATAAGAAAGGGTATGGTCTTTATATAAGAAAAAACGAATGACTACTTCCTAACAGAGCGCTCACAAACATTGAATTAATGAAATACGCTAAAAATATTCCACATTTTAGAGGTGTATATATGCGTGATACATTGCCAAAATTTCCTAAAACTGATGAATGTGCTATTGTAAATTTAGATTCAGCGTACAATCCTGGAACTCATTGGGAGGCATATATTAAGAAAGGTAACCAAGTTATATATTTTGATCCATTTGGGAATCTCAGACCACCATTAGAAATGCTACATTATTTTAACAAGAGTGAAGTCATGTATAATCGTGAGAGGTATCAAAATTGGAATACTCCTTATTGTGGACATTTATGTTTAGAATTTC
Organism: Triatoma infestans; assembly: GCA_011037195.1. Taxonomy (NCBI): domain Eukaryota; kingdom Metazoa; phylum Arthropoda; class Insecta; order Hemiptera; family Reduviidae; genus Triatoma; species Triatoma infestans. The sequence continues at coordinate 33,174 of JAAEAF010005453.1, forward strand.
TCTATAATTATGCATAACAAAGTTAACAGATGTTAGTCATGTCTTATACTTTTACCTTAACAGGTACATCTAGCGTCCTTAGCGCTAATATATTTCCACCAATTAGTTTATTAGATGGAGGTGACTATAACATTGGCTTGCTTAGCTTCCAATCTTATAACTCGATACCAAACATAGTTGAAAATGTAAACAATAAATTTCATTATGGTGACAAAGTGATTACTATTCCTACTGGGAACTATGAGGTTGAAGCTATAGCGGATTACCTAAAAAGACACATGCAGTCACCTCATTCAATTAAAATGAAAGGTAATGTTAACACTTTAAAGGTCGAATTCAAGTGTACCCAACCTGTTAATTTCAACAAAGAACATTCAATTGGTCCTTTGCTGGGATTTACTCATCATAAAGTACTGGATGCAAACGTTACTCATAAATCAGATGAAATTGTAAAAATTCACGGTGTAAATACAATTGCTATAAACTGTAATAGAGCTGCAGGATCATACAGAAATGGTAAACCTGGACACACAATGTATGAGTTTTCCCCCACAGTTCCTCCAGGTTATAAACTGGTACATGAACCTACACCAGTCATTGGAGAGAGAATTGACAATATTACACTAACTCTTACAGACCAAGACAATAATTTGGTGAACTTTCGTGAAGAAGTAATTACTATTCGACTACACCTGAAGAAAAATGGGTATTGATTTTCAAGGATATAAACCAGCTGTAGTTAAACCAGCCAGTATTCATCGTTTACCCCGCAGAGTGTTAACACCTTTAAACGTCTACTTTCTCCAGCAAATAGGACTTTTAGTTAAACCACGATGGAAGAAATACTAAATGTAAATGAAGGGGTGTCTTTTGAAGAGAGGATAACCAACTATGAGTATCATACACATCAGCCATATACACAATCGTTGAATAATTCTGACGAGATCATTATTTCAGTGCAACAACAGAATATTTTCACAGTTCCGTCAAAGAGTTTTCTCTACATTCAAGGACAAGCAGAGAAAGATGAAACTAAACCAGATATAAGTGTGAGATTAGTGAGGAATGCTTTCATGTATCTCTTTGATGAAATCAAATATCAATTAAATGGAGTTTTAGTTGACCATGTCCGTAATCCAGGAATTGTCAGCACTCTTAAAGGATATGTTTCTTTTAACAGTGATAAAGTTAAAGCATTAGAAATAGCTGGTTGGAGCCCTCCTAATACAGATATCAAGCTTATTGATGATGGTGGTAATGTTGACTGCTGCATTCCATTGGACACAGTTATGGGCTTCTTTGAAGATTATAACAGAATAATTCTACAAGGGAAACATGAACTAATATTGCACAGAAGTAGAAGTGATAATGATTCCATATTTGGTACTGATGCAACAGTTAAAGCTCCTATTAAACTTAAATCAGTGCACTGGAGGATTCCATACGTAAAAGTGTCTGATCAACAAAAGCTCAAGTTTCTGAATGTTATCAACAAAGGGAAGACCATACACATGGCATTTAGATCATGGGATCTAATCGAGTATCCAACACTGCCTGCTACCACTAAGCATACGTGGACATTGAAAACCACGACAAATGTGGAGAAACCTCGCTATGTGATTATAGCATTTCAAACCAACAGAAAGGATAACATACTAGCAGATCCAACAATTTTCGATCAAAATAACATTACTAATGTTAAACTACATCTAAATTCAGAGATTTATCCATATGACGATTTAAATGTAAATTTTTCCAAGAATTATTTCAGTTTTTTGTATTACATGTATCAAAATTTTCAACACAGTTACTATGGGAAAGCAAACCAACCTCTCATGTCTAAAAATCACTTTAGAGATTATGCAGCGATTATTGTAATTGACTGTTCCCGTCAGTCGGAAGCAATTACATCATCTTCTGTAGACATCAAGTTAAAGATGGAATGTACTGAAGCTCTCAAGTCTAATGCTACTGCGTATGCTTTAATTTTACATGATAGCCTCGTGGAATATAATCCTTTATCAGGCATGGTTAGAAGTAATTTGTTATAATAAGGGGAGGGATGAGTTTGATACAAAGTGAGGCACAACAAAGAAGAACTCGTAGCCAGTCAATATGTGCGCTGCAGTAATTGATGTGCAAGGTTATCAAAGCTGCGAGCATGGATTCATCGTTAAGGAGCTGGCTATTGTCAACTTGACTGGTCTAGAGAAGCAATGGTTATTCAAACCCCCATCCTATAGAAATCCATACTCACTTCCCAAATAGATGGGTATATAGAAATCTTCATGGAATCGGATGGGAAATTGGAAATTCTGACTATTCTGAACTTGATGATATTTTAAGGAATGAGACAAAGAACTATGGCTACCTATTTGCAAAAGGTGATGAAAAGTGTAAATTCCTAGGAGATATTATTGAAAAAACTGTATTCAACCTTCAGGATTTTGGCTGTCCAAGCCTAAAACAATTATGTCCATATCATCACTTTTCTAAATGCGACTATCACGGTGAAACAAAGTATAACTGTGCTCTACAGTTCGGGAAAATATTAGTTTCTTGGCTTTTGAACAACTATCCAAAGGTAGATTTTACCAATTCTGGTGTTAGGGAGAATACTTTCAGAGGCGGGAAAACAACTCTAAGTCCTGAATTACTAGCCTTTAATGGATTTATCAAGCTCAGAAACAATAGTGTTCAGTGTGTGTATTGTGGACTGCAACTTTCAGAAAAGACACTTAAAGAATGTCCTTGTAAATTACATATTTTAAATAATAAAAACTGTATGTGGTTTCAAAAACATGGAATTAAATAATTTTTTTATAATTTTTTGTTGTTTCTTCTTTAACCTTATTTTATTAGTTTTGAAGTTTTACTTATATATTTAAGTAAATGAAAATAGAAACAGAAATAAATTAAATTTTTGTAACAATTATTGAAGAAAAAAAATAAAACTTTTTTAAAAAGCAATGGAAAATAACATCTGGCGAGTAACATTATAGACGGCTTCAACAATGTAAAAAGAATGACATATGCATTTTATAATGCATTGTCTAGCTAAAGCGTATTTCTAGGCGTCTAACCTTGACAGTTATTTTACAAAAAATTAATAAGACACTAATAATTCATTAGATATTAATATACATTATGCACTTGCAAAGACACTAATAATTCATAAGATATTAATATACATTATGCACTTGCATAGTATACATTAATTTGTTTGGGTCAAAGACTGCTTTGAGCAATTTTTAAAAAAAAAAGAGTCTAAACTCTGTATAAAAGGAACTCCAATTTTATCAAGTTCATCATTTGATCATCAATTGTAGCAGCAGCTGACCCCGCAGTGAGTACCTATACTTTATTTTGTATGTATTTCTATAATTTTTTAGTAAAAGATAAGTAATTTTTTATAAATTTTAAGTATTGTTGATTTTTTTATTCAGATGTCCTATTTGAAGAACAAACTGAATAACATCAACATTGAAGTTAAGTCTATTAAAGACTTAAACATTAATGAAAAGTACACAGTTATAAATTTTAGAAAATCAAAAACTAGATTTGGTGACACAGTAATAGCAACTTTGCAACACTTAGGCGGGGTACAGATGAACTGCTTTCTCCCACGTACCTATTTAAGTATACTTACGGATGAAATTATATCCACTTATGAGCCAGGCTCATTACAACTAGTTTACGAAGGGTTAAACCCCAATAATTCATTTAAAGTAAAATTTGTTTAAAATGCACTTTTTATTCTTTTAAATGCACATTAAAAGAAATAATTTTACAAAATTTCAACTAGAATCAAACTAAAGTTCAACCACTTAACATCAGTTTTAATAATTTAGAATCATGTTTAATATCTGTAAAAAATGTTCAAAAAATTTTACAAATCTAAAAGAAAAACAGAATCACGAAAAACAATGTGAACAGGAATGTGAAGGACTTTGTGTAAAATGTGGCCATCTGTTCAATAACTATTACAATTTGATTCGCCACGAAACATATTGTATGCTGGAACCTCAACCAAAGAAAACAAAAATTGAACCTAAGAGAGCAAACCTTTTAGCACAACCTGATGATGGTAAAGGTATTTTGGCATATGAAACAGGACTTTCTAACAGATTAAAATCATTTTTTATACGTTCCATTCAAAACTTTGATCTACCTTCGTTTCTTCAATCAATTAAGGATAAAATTATTATCTGCTTAACAGAATCAATTCAGGAACATAACAGTATTAAATTTAATCTTTTTGTTGAGTGTAAACTATATAATCAGTTGGGAGAAGAATTAGAAACAGCAGTTAAGACTAAAAATATAATAGCGGTTAAAGAAACAAAATTAGAACATG
>JAAEAF010005454.1:0-56327 GCA_011037195.1 Triatoma infestans
AAAAAACTAAAAAATACGTGTCCCCGTAGTTTTTTTATTAGAAAACCAAATTTAATTTGCAAATTTGTTTTGGTGCTTCCAGAAGCGAGATACAGGCACTAACTTCATTTTTTCAAATGGGGAGGTGTGGTTTTTATTTAAGAAATAGATGCCTCTATTTTTTGTAAAAAAAATTTACTTGAACGGTTTTTTTCTGTGAGCGATATTTTACAAGTTATGAATGAAAACATGATTCTTATAAGAAATTTCAAAATGATATTATAACGGTGTTTTGACTGAATAAGAAGAAAAGTACTATTTTATTATAAATTTTACTCCTCATTAATTACAGATCTTGTTTGAACTGGCCTCCACCATTAGAGATGTATTTCTTTGGTCGTAAGGTACGATTGGCAGGAAAAAGCATGTGTATGCATCTCTAATGGTGGAGGCCAGTTCGAGCAAGATCTGTAATTAATGAGGAGTAAAATTTATAATAAAATAGTACTTTTCTTCTTATTCAATCAAAAAACCGTTATAATATCATTTTGAAATTTCTTATAAGAATCATGTTTTCATTCATAACTTTTAAAATATCACTCACAGAAAAAAACCGTTCAAGTAAATTTTTCTTACAAAAAATCTATTTCTTAAATAAAAACCACACCTCCCCATTTGAAAAAATGAACTTGGTGCCTGTATCTCGCTTCTGGAAGCACCAAAACAAATTTGCAAATTAAATTTGGATTTCTAACAAAAAACTGCGAGGACAGGTATTTTTTAGTTTTCTTTTAGCTATCTTAGTTTCCGATAAATAGTCGTTATCCATATACCTTGGGACACCCTGTATATCACACACACACACACACACACACATATATATATATATATATTATAAGGATTTGTCCCTCGACCTTTGTTGACGATTTCCTCGTCGAAACTTTTCGTAAAGTTCTTCAAATTTTCTAAAGTTTCTGTGACAGTTGAAGAGCTGTCGCTCATGCGACAACCCTCAACCTGGAGAATCGGAAATTTGATTTCGGCATATTCCGGGGCCAAAACAAAAACTGTAATCATTGTCTGAACATATAGGATGAAAGATGGCAAAGAGAATAGAGATTAAGATGAACCTGAGAGATCCGTGGCTAGTGAAGCCCAGTAATACTGTTTAATTGAATTCTTGCCCCCCCCGCCATCCCAAAAAGGGTCTAGATTAGAAAGAAATTAATAAGTAAACATGATTTTCGTCCAAACAGAAAGTTGTGAAAAAAAAAATTTAATTGGAATATAATAAATCCAGAATCATTTAGAATAATTTATATTAAATAATTAGAATAAATTTCGAAGTTAAAAAGAGAAATCACTGAATTATAAACAAAAAACATAAATAATTTACACTTATTTAAAAAAAAATAAAATAAAATACGTTACAAAGCAAGATTGAGTTAATACATAAAATTTAATGTATAATTGGATGAAAATAAAATTAAAGCATTTATGAATAAATAAGTTCAAAAGAGAAAATAAGTAAAAGAGAAAACAAAAAGGCAATAAAATGTTTTTATGTTTTCTTAAAGCGAAAGAAAGAGAGAAGGCATAAAACGGTTGAGAATTAAAGGAGAGAGTAAGAGCGATTGAGAAAGAGAGGAAAAAAAACAAAACGGGACAAACTAACGTAACGAAAGGAGCGCGCCCGTTCATACGCACGCCAACCAACCACACATTGGTTAAATGTTTATATATGTGCTAAAAGTATTTTGTGCAAAAGATAGGAGGACGTGGCCTGGCGTATGTATGTTACTGTATACAGTGAGTTTAGAACTGAGAAGGCAGAGAGTTGTTTTCTGTCACGCAATATTCGGGGGTCTATGAACTCTCTATCTAATCTTATCCCCACCAATATATATATTTTTTTTTTTGTGCTTTAAAATATATATATACTCTCTGCCTCCTATCTATATACGTAACATACAAACACATAAATATATACTTTTAAGACCTACCTCAACTAAAATCAGATTGAGTAACCGCACCTTCTACTGTATTCTTTATTTCATTCTTCTTTTAATTTTATAAACATCTGCCTCTTGTAGTTTTTTATTTATTTATTTATTAATTTATTAATTGTTTATTTTGCAAAAAAATATTTTTTTTTTTTTACTGACACATCAGCATGCTAAAATTATCATTTTTATGCTGAAGTGATTTTTATCTATCATATTTTTTACGATAAACTATAAAAATGTGTTTAAAATTAAATATAAAATTAAAAGACCCATTTATATTATTTTTATTGTTTAAAATTATTTTTAAAACAATAAAACACGTTAAAAAAAAAAATAATAATAATTAAATTTATAAAGCAAATAATGTGTAATAACAATTAGAAATCTTTAGTAAAGTTTAAGCTTAATGAGATAGACAGACATACACTCTCTCACTCCCTGCACTTTGTTTCTCATTCCCACCAACACGGACAACACATTTAAAAGGACAATTATTATGTGAAAGCAGTTAAAATAGATAAATGAAAGTGAAGGTTGCTTGCTTATTAACTTGTGTAGGTTTTTCTGCCAAAGACAAATAATGACCATTAGGAATTTTAGTGATTAGATTTAGTTGATAAACTAAATAAATAAAAAATATATAAAGAAAAAATAAAAAAAAATGAATTTTTTTTTTTGCATTACATTATTAACTATTTCACTAAATAAATATAGTTTGACTTACCCAAATTGGGGATATCTTGATGTCCATATGATAATGATGTTTTTCAAAATATTGATACATATGATGTCGAGAATAATCTCCCTCTTTAAAGAAATATAATAATAAAATAAAATAAAGTTTGGGATCACGCCGGGTGGGAAAAAAAAAAATTTTTAGGCAGTTTGCATAGAGAGCAATTGGATATGGAAGGCGGACTACCCAAGAGGAGCAAAACTTTTTGAATAGTAGTGGGGATGTACAGACCACGTGACCTTGGCTCGATATTTCGGGTGTCTGGGGCAGGAAGAAGAGGTGAAGTTGGCAGTATGGGTAGTGGGGGATCTGAACGCAAACTGAAGAGTTCAATGCCCTCTGTATATACTGACGGCCATGCCCTACCACAAGGGGAGACACGTTAAGCTTGCCCTTGTGTATGACGCGCTCTCGCCACGGCCTGCTTTTTGCGCGACGTTTATTCTTTCCTTTTTTTTTCTTTTCTTTTTCTTTTTTAAATATTTTTTCGCCTGTTTGTTTCTTTTTAACTTTTTATTTTTATTTCGTTTCTTTGCAGCCCTCTTTTTTCAACATTATTCTATAAATCTCCGTCCCATATGACGCGCCCACCGTTCTTTTTCTCTACTAAAGGGTCTTTTTCAGTTTTCCAACTACTATTTATTTCCATTTACGTCAACTAATCTTCTTTTCTAACAAATACAAAACTTATTCGTTTATGTGCAAAATAACATGTTCAACCTGTCAGGTTTTTGTAACACTATTTACTTTTTTTTATCTTCAAGACAGATACAAGCTCTTTTCCAACCAATTGAGTAGTATGGCTGTAAGGCAAGTATATCCGATATTTTTTTTAAGTTATTATAATTTATTTATATTTTATTCAGCAAACTTTTACCACATATTCCATCATCAAGGTAGAGTAGTATCTATCAATTACCTATTACTACTATATTATAATATGCAATTTCATATTCCGTTTAGTTTACCCGCATTTGCCTTTATTTGTGTTCAAACTTGTTAGACCATTAATGATTTCACTTCACTCTTATTTCCTGTGCCTATCAATTATTCTCCATTTAATTGTATGTTAAAGATGTTTTTCTGTTAAAATTTAATATATTCCATATGACAATGTTCTATTTTTTACCCTTTTTACTTCTTATAAGACATGGTTTTTTCCCCACTCGGCACGTACGTTTAGGTGTTTCATAGGTTTTTATTTATATTATTGTAATTTTTTTAAGTATCTCTTCTTTTATTCTTATAATTACTATTATAAAAAAAATCTGGTGTGATACACTTTCTCTTACTCCACTTTTCAAAATTATAAAACAAATTTTATAGTTTGTGTACCAAATTTAATTAAATTCCTCGAAAATTGACAGAACTGTTCAATAAAAACGCACTTCCGGTTTATTAATTTTCTTGAAACACGAAATTTTAGAAAAACACATAACCCCACCCCCACCCATAAAAGTGCACTTAAATGAATTTTCCCAGAAAAATGTTTCTAATAAATGTTGTAGCTCTTTGTATGTGTAGTTGATATAACAAATTTAAAGAAAATCGTTGGAGCCATTTATGAAAAAATTGTGTAGTTGAGAAAATCGCAAAAACGTAAAAAAAAAACTAGTAAAGTAGAGCTTCCGATTGAGGAATTTTGACAGTTTATGTACTGTCAGATCCCATGGTGATACCTAAACGGAATATCAAGTTTCAAATTTCTAGGATTTTTCGTTTTTGAACTATGCTGTTCACATACTCATACACACACACACACACACAGAGGCCATTTGCTAAAAACCACTTTTTTGGACTCAGAAGACCTCAAAACGGATATTTCCGGAGAAAACTCTATATCGAAAATTTGACACGATTACTATACTTCCTCTTACTAGGAGGGGTAAGAGAAAGTAAAAATCTGATGTGATACACTCTCACTTTCTCTTATTTTAGTCGGTGTTACTATGTAGAACATAGCAAAAAATGAAAAGCTGTTCAGTAAAAACTCACTTCCAGTTTACTAATTTTCTTGAAACACGGAATTTTGGTAATGCATTTATTTATAATGAATTTTGTTTAGATGGTGGAATTGTATAATCAACTATGATAGCACTTTAGAGAAAAACATATCTCCACCCTTCCCCTAACTTCCCTCTTAAATGACTTTACCAGAAAAAATGTTTCAAATACAAGTTGTAGCTCTTTATATGTGTAGTTCGCATCACTAGTTCAAAGAAAATCGTTGGAACCGTTTTAGAGAAAATAACAGAAAACTGAAACCTACTTTCTAGTAAAAACGCACTTCCGATCATCCGAGTTTCTCCAAACTCGGAATTTCAACAACATATTTAATTCTAATTAACATTATTTAGTTGATAGAATTTTTTAATAAACTGAAATAGCACTTTAGGCTGCAACCTAACCACCCACCTCCTCCCCCAAAAGTGCACTTAAATGCATTTTCCCGGAGAAATGTTTTAAATAAAAATTGTAGATCTTTATATGTGTAGTTGATATAACATATTTAAAGAAAATCGTTGGAGCCATTTATGAAAAAATTGCAAAAAAGTGAAAAATAATTTTGTAAAATAGAACTTCCGGTTGAGGAATTTTTACAGATAATGAACTGCCGGATCCCATGGTGATCCACCCAAACAGAATACCAAGTTTGAATTTTCTTTACCAAGTTTGCGATTATTCGTTTTTCAGCTAACTAGGAGTTAGAGAAAGTAAAAGCAGAATTTGTGATCGTGTCAAATTTACGAAATTCAGTTTTAACTGGAACTACCATGTTTTGAGTTCCAGTAAATATGTTAAAAAATGTTTTTGGCATCAACCAAAAATGCACATTTGCAGACCTAACACTTCTATTTGAAGCATTTTTATTTTTTTCCCCGTGAAAATTAATTTTAGGAGTGTTCAGGGAATGATGGAATGCTGAAGCAATATTTCATGTGTCACCTTTAGTGTAATATACAGTTCCACCATCTATATAATATTAAGATCTATTAAATGCATTACTAGGATTCCATGTTTATAAAAAATCGGTTAACTGGAAATGTGATTTTACCAAATAGGTCTCGGAGATTTTGAGAATTTTTCTCGAAAAAAGTTCCCACAATTTTTTTCAAATTTGCGATAGATAGCTTTCCTGCACAAATATAAAACCTAAGAACGTTTAATAGTAGTGTTGTAGATAAGTCTTTTATTTTCAATGGAAAGTTTTAGAGCGTCGGTCAAGTAGTCTCGAGAGAAATTTGTATCGTCTTATTTCAAGTCTTTTTTAACTTGTATGTGGATTCCATGTGAGAGTTTTGTCTAGATAAAGTCCTACATATCGGACTTTGTCGACTGTCGGTATTATGGTCCCACGAAGGAGGATGGGAGGAAGAGTAGCGCGTCGGTGGATGAAGGATATGCATTTGCTTCTAATGGGATTGACCTTCAGTCTCCACTTGTAGAGAGATGATATGGGATCGAGATTTGGAACAATCTCATCAGCATAGGAGTGGAGAATTGTTTCCGGGTGTGGAAGCGATATCTGCAGTATAGAAAATATATGGAGAGGAAAAAGAACACTGTCTTGGAGAACATCGGCATGGATTGAAAAGATAGAAAATCTGGAGAAGCCAGAACGAACCCAGAAGGAATGATCAGACAGGTATGTTTTTAGGACTGATTCCCTTCAGCTTCCACCAGCAAAGCTTTACGCCAGACCTGATCAAGCGCCTGAGCGATGTCTAGGAAGACACCAGAGTAAATACTACTTCTGCTCAAGGGCGGATGAGATGGAATCAATAACGTAATAACACTGGTGGATTGTTGAATAGGAGCTCTGGAAACCAAACTGATGATTTGGAAAGAAATCTTCCAGTAGAGGTTAAATTCGTTTGAAGTGGATCCGTACAAGTATCTTACCCATGATAGGTAGTAAACTGATTGGCCGTAGGATGAAGGAAGATAAAGGAAGGGCTTGATGGATTTAGGTATAAGGATAATGGTGGCGAATTTTCATAAGGAAGAGAAATGGATAGTTCTAAGAACTGCATTGTAGAGGTAGGTTAGAAATATTAGTGCTTTTTTTTGGTAAAGTGACGGAAAATTAAAGTTGAAATGAGGTCGGAAACGGCGGGATTTTTTGAGGGAAAGTTTGTGTTCTGGATTTTTTTTTTTTTTTTTTTGAGGGTTCTGTACCATTTTGATCTATTGTACCCCCCTCTGGTGCTTAAGATGAGCTAGCTCATCTATAGCACCCTCTCCAGTTTTAGCTCCCTGAGGAATCTCAGGATCCTGGAAGGTTCTAAGGTAGGTATTTCTTCCTCCCCTATCTGGTAACAACCCAAACTGCTGAATCTTCATTGAATGACCGCATCACAGTCCGTGAGGAGATGTATCGGAGTTTCCTCCGTTTCTCCACAGAATCTGCATGTGCCGTCATCTACTAGGTGCCCCCTGAGTCTGCAATGCCCCGTAAGGAATCCCGTAAGAATACAGATCCTATTCTTACTCAGACTGATGAAGGCTTTCGACCTTTCCTGGTTATAGCCACCCAGACAGACCTTGGCCTGCCTCAGTTCCGGGATGGTGTTCCAGAGACGAGCTCTTTCAGCCACCTCCTCCTTCTTAATTTCTTCTAGAAATACTTGGTCACGACTCCACAAAAGGGCTCTGGCAAAATAAGAGGAGATACAGCGCCTTCTTTTGCCAGGGCGTCGGCTGCCTCATTAGTCATTACCTTCCACGCCGACATGTCCCGGCACCCAATGTAGGGTAACCTTATTACTCCTGCCTAGGTCATTAAGCTTGCCTAGGCATTCCCATACCATTTTAGAACTGATTACAAAAGAGCTCAGTGCTTTAATGGCCGCCTGGCTGTCGGATAGGATAACTATCTCCTGATTCCGATATCCTCGATCAAGGTTCGACTGAACGCACCTTCCAATAGCGTAATTTCCGCCTGGAAGATGGTAGGAAACCTACCCATGGGTTCTGAGTGTTTGATTCTAAGCCCAAACACTACTGCCCCGGTTCCTTCGAGGGTCTTAGACCCATCTGTATACCACTTAAGGGCATGCTTGCTAATGCTGTCCATCGCTCCACTCTCCTTTCGTACTTAGCTTCGTAGAAAAATTCCTAACGAAGCTATATTTCTTAGTCATGCTATCTCTAGGAAAGTCCCAGGGGAGGGAGCCTGCAGAAGAAGGCATTCGCCTCCCACCCCCCAGGCCACATCCCCCCATGCCCTCCCTAGAGATTCGGAGGAGGGATCCCTTCGCCACTCGCTCCACCACTAGGTGGAGCGGTGTGAGATTGAGAATAACCTCAATCCCGGCTGTAGGGCACGTCCTCATAGCTCCCGTCGTGCATAGGCACGCAAGGCGCTGTACTTTGTCAAGAGTCTTCTTGACCTTCTCGAGCTTTGCTCTGCTGTACCACGCTACTGCGCCATAGGTGATAATAGGTCTCACCATCATAGTGTACATCTAAATAAGAATTCGAGGAGGGCATCCCCAGGACTTGCCCGCCACCCTCCTGCACACCATGAGAACGCGAATAGCTTTGCTGGCAGTTAATTCAACATGCCTATTCCATTGGAGCTTGCTATCCAGAGTTACCCCAAGATATTTAACTTCCTTCTTCCACTCTAGATCAACTCCAGCTAACTGGATGCTTTTCAGATGTGGAAGAGTCCTGCGCCTTGTAAAAGGAACTACTGTGGCTTTTACCCCACAGAGAGGCACCATCTGTTAGTGATGTCTAGACCCCTTTGTAATATTTCACAAAGGGTTTCTTCGAACTTACCTCTAGCAATTATGACAATATCATCGGCATAACCCTGACAGGAGATGTCGAGATCCGCCAATTTGCAGAGGAGTTCGTCTACTACCAAACTCCATATTAGGGGTGACAAAACCTTGAGGATAACCTCTAGTCGTACTGACTCTAATGGCTTGTTGACCCACCATCGTCTCAACTGTTCGTGTGGACAACATCTCATTCACACACCTCGCCATGGTGCCGTCTACCCCCCTTTTAATTAGGGCCCTACTGACAGCCTCATGGGAAGTGTTATCAAAAGCACTTGTGTTCTGGATACTGAGAATCTAACGATTGCAATCAAACAACAGGTGCGAGCCCTTTCCTCCTCCTCCTCCTCATGACAAAATCTATACAAAGGTTGCTAGCTAATTTTCCTCACCTTGTGTAGATGATTTCCTAAACCTACCGTGCCCCCGTGAAAAGGCCTATATCACCTGACCAATCTGGTTCCTACCTAGACTGAGAAGTATTAAAAAATATATAAATTATCAGAATGTAAGAAAAAAAAACCTGTGTTGATTGAGGACGCAAGATGAAACAGAAAAATACTATAGTAGTGAAGGGAATGCTTTTCATACTGTGTCAGGAAGTAATACTTTGACATAATTTTAACTAAATCATCTTGGCATAATTGATGCAATTTAAATTATAGGAAACATTATCAAGAAATCTATAAACAATTGTTATAATATTAAAAACATATTTGCTTATTTTCTAATCCTGTTTATTGCCATTCATCGGAGGAAGTTTAAAAAAATCAATTTCCTTTTCAATAAATCTTATCAATTTTTGTTTTTTTTCTCTCATTATATGTATATATATATTTTTTTTTTCTTCCAGATAATAATATTGTGTATATGTGGTTAGAGATAAAAGGTTAACTAACATTCAGGTCATTTGCCTTTTTACTTTCTCTTAACCCTGGTATTTATTACTTTCTCTTACTCCTAAGAATTTTCACCGGAAATATACGTTTTGAGATCCCCTGAGACCAAAAAAAATGGTTTTTAGAAAAGGGTCTGTGTGGTGTGTGTGTGTGTGTGTGTGTGGTGTGTGTGTGTGTGTGTGTATGTATGTGAACAGCATAGCTCAGAAACAAAAAAAATCGTAGAAAGTTCAAACTTGATATTCCGTTTAGGTATCACCATGGGATCCGACAGTAGGTCATCAGTTAAAATTCCGCAACCGAAAGTACCACATTACTGATTTTTTTTTGTTTCCCTTTTTGCGATTTTCTCAAAAATAGCTCCAACGATTTTTAAAAAAAATGGTGTATCAACTACACATACAAAAATCTATAACTTTTATTTAAAACATTTCTCTGGAAAAATTCATTTAAGGATACTTAAAGGTAGAGGGGTGGGTTAGGTTTCCATCTAATGTGCTGTTTCAGTTTACGATATAATTCTGTCATCTAAATAATATTAATTAGAATTAAATGTGTTGTTGAAATTCCCGGTTTGAAAAAATCGGATGACCGGTTCTTGAGCTTCCGGCTGCAATTTTTTTCAGTTTTTCGAAATATTTTGTTCATATACACACACACACACACCCACACACCCACACACACACACACACACATACACGCACACATACACACACACACACACACACACACACATATATATATATATACACATTCATATATATATACATATAGACAATTCGTTTGACAAATTTTTTCACACTCACTGGACCTAAAACTAGTAATTCCACGGTAAAAAACACAATGTCATATAATTGACCGGATAAAGAGAAAGTTAAAAACAAATTTTAAAAATAAACAAACTAACAAAAATTAAAATTTATTTAAGCCAACTGGATCTGGAGATTAGCAAAAAAAAAAGAAATAAAACAACTTTCACATAATCGAGGATAAATATGAAAGTTAAGGCCCATCCTAATTTCTAAAATTCAAATTAGATGGTAGTTAGCCAGTAACAAGTACAGGTGTGGTAATCTTCTAATAGAATTTTAAATATTTTGATTGATTGCCTAGTACTATTGTTAAACTTTCAACCATTATTTATTTTTTCTTTATTTTTTTATTTTATTTTTTGGTTTAAAGAAAAAAAAACTAATCACAAATATGGTGGCGGTGAAGGTAGATAGAGGTAGCCAGCGCAATAACATTTAAAATCTAAGTTCACAGGTTGTTCCTCATAACTCAAAAAATCCGTTTTGGTATCTGAAAAATGTTTTACTAAAAGTGATAGGTTTAATATCTTTGCAATGAGTATTCTAAGTTTAAACTACGTCAATCGTAAAAAAAAAAATCTAGTGTGATGCACTCACACAACTCTCTTACTCCATTTTTCAAAATTGAAATTGACAAATATTCAAGATAGTATATCACATTTAATGAAATTCGTCGGAGTTCATCGAAATCCGTCGAAAACTGAAAAACTGTTCAGTAAAAGCGCCCTTCCGGTTTACTAATTTTTTTGAAACTTGGAATTTTTAATTTTTTATTTCTAATTATTTTTGTTTGGATGGTAGAATTGTATAATCAACTATGATAACCGTTTAGAAATAAACATAACCACTCCCCTCCCTCATAAGCCTTCTTAATTGACATTATCAGAGGAAATGTTTCAAATAAAAGTTGTAGCACTTTATATGTATAGTACACATTACTACTTTAACGAAAATCGTTGAAGCTACTTTCGAGAAAATACCAGAAAACTGAAAAATACATTTCAGTAAAAACGAACATCCGGTCAACCGATTTTTTTCAAACTAAGAATTTCAACAACATATTTCATTCTAATTAATATTATTTAGATGACAGAATTGTATAGTAAACTGAAATAGCACTTTGGAGGAAAGCCCTATCCCCCCTCTCACCCTAAACTGCCCATTAAATGAATTTTCCCAGAGAAATGTTTCAAATAAAAGTTGTAGCACGTATGTGTACTTGATATACTAAGTTTCAAGAAAATCGTTGGAGCTATTTTTGAGAAAAAATATCACTATCGGATCCCATAGTGATACCTAAACGGAATATCAAGTTTGAATTTTCTACGATTTTTCATTTTTGAACTGTGCTGTTTACACACACACACACACACACACACACACACACACACATACACACACACACACATACAGACCCTTTTCTAAAAACCACTTTTTTGGACTCAGGTGACCTCAAAACGGATATTTCCGGTGAAACCTCGATATCGAAAATTTGGCACGATTATAATACTCACTCTTACTTGGAGTCAGAGAAAGTAAAAAAACAACTCGAAAACCTATTCTGTGACATCGCACTTTTGGTAAACCGATTTTCTTCAATTACAGATCTATTATTAGTGGCAAAGTATATGGTGATAAAACATCACAATATAGAAAATCGTTAAAAATTAAAAAAAAATAAATACATAAAGTCGTGCTTCCAGTTGATGGATTTGACCCGAAACCTTTGTTTCAGATAGTACCAGCACTATGTTTGAGTTTCCTGCATACTTACATACACACACACACTCACACACAGGATCCATCTAAGTTCCGGCCCATTAGTTTGCTGCCTGTGGCAGGCAAGGTGTTAGAAAAGCTAATGATGGACAGGATCATGCATCATATGAATTCGAATCACCTACTTTCAGGTAAACAGCACGGATTCAGGCCACAAATGTCAACTACTGGTGCTCTGAAAGCTGCCAAGGAATTTATAACTAGTTATTTTGAAATAAAGTGGGACGTATTGCTTATTTCGCTAGACGTTCGGGGAGCTTTTGATGCTGCTTGGTGGCCGGCTGTCCTAAAAAGTTTAAAGGACAGACGATGCCCTAAGAATTTGTTTCAACTTTCAAAACGTTATTTTCATGGACGTTCGGCAAGCATAAACCTTAACTCATTGTCAAAAGAAGCCACTGTAAGTAAAGGATGTCCACAGGGGTCATGTTGTGGCCCAGGATTCTGGGTCGTAATGTACGACGATTTTCTTCGTCTTCAGCTCCCTGGACGTTGTGAAATTATTGCATTCGCTGACGACTTGCTAATACTGGTTGCTGGAAGATCGGGCTTGGAGCTTAGTGTTGAAGCAAATAGAGTACTAGTTTCAGTACAAAGTTGGGCTTCAGCTAATAAAATCAGCTTCAACAGAAACAAATCCAAGGTATTGCACATGTCCAGAAGAGGTACATTAGACTCTGAAAATGTGACAGTGTACCTGAACACGTATAACTGGAACTGGTGGACCAGCTGAAGTATCTGGGAGTTATATTTGACAAGAAGTTGTGTTGGGACCAGCATTTGCAACACGTCTGTGACAAAAGTTCGCAGTTCGTTAATTTGCTGTCAAGAGCAGCCAAGGTACACTGGGGACTTGGTAGTAAGGCATTGAGCGTCATCTATAAGGGTGCATTTCTCCCCTTAATAACGTATGCTGCCCCCATTTGGCAATTGGCATTGAATCATAAGAAGAATAGGCAGAAACTTGAAAGAGTGCAGAGACTGTTCCTGCTGCGATTGATCAAGGGTTATCGCACTATTTCGTTTAATGCCGCAAGCGTAATAGCAGGAATAATGCCGATATGTCTTCAAATAAAACAATATATAGATATTTACACGGTACAGACGGGTGGAGTAGTTGATAGCTGGTGTGGATCAATGATGGATACTCCGGTTGGCGTGAGTGAGTGGCAGTATCCCGCTGAGCTTCCAACCATTCAAATGGATTTAGCAGTACAATTCGATACTGACATTTTTACAGATGGAAGCAAAGAAGATAAATTTGTTGGATGCGCATACGTCGTCATAAAATTGGAGCAGGTGGTGGTTCACGAAAAGTATCGTCTCGGGGCATATTGCTCAAACAATCAGGCTGAGCAATTAGCTATAGTCAAAGCTTTAAATTGGGTTGAATGTAATTCGTTTTTCGGAGAAAAAATTAGAATCTCTACAGATAGTCGCATCACCCTGGACTCTTTGCAGAATAACGATATCCATTACCCCATAATCGATATGATAAGGAAAAGGCTTTGTAGACTGCAGAACAGATGCACCATTTCATTCTCATGGGTGAAGGCACATGTGGGTGTTGATGGAAATGAGATGGCTGACCAAATGGCGAAAGCAGCGTCAAAGGATTCTGGTTTGGCGATTGCTTACAACAATTACCCCAATTCGGCATTGGAACATTGGGCGCATCAACGCAGCATGGAAGCTTGGCAACAACTCTGGGACAATTCGACCACGGGTACTCTCACTAGAGAATTTCTTCCTTCTGTGGAGTGCCGTCTCCAAATGCACCACTTCGTCATTGGCTATGGGTTAACTCAGCTTCTTTCTGGACATGGGAAAATGGCACATTATCTGAACAGATTTAATATAACCGAAACTGCATTTTGTACATGTGATTCTTCTTCGGTTCAGACAGTCGACCATCTCTTGTGGGAATGCGAATGCTTGCAGCCGGCGAGACAGCTACTCATGCAGCAGGTGGTGACTCAGGGTGAATGTTGGCCTTCCGAGAAAACTACATTGCTCCAGTCGAGATTCTTTACACACTTCAATAATTATGCCAAAACAGTAATAGCATTCATATACAGTAGTAATATTACTTCTTGAATAATTGAAGTAATAATAATAAAATGAAATATGAAATATAAAATAAATAAATAATAGCCAAAATAAAACTCACACACACGCACATACACACACACACGCACGCACGCACATACACACACACACACATACAGACCATTCGCTACAAACATTTCTTTTTCGTACTTAATTGGGCTCAAAATATTTTATGTATTTTCAGTGAAAACTATATTTTGACACTTTCGCCGTACTACTTCCTCTTACAGCAAAAACAAAAAAATCAGACTTTAAAAAATATATCACTTTCTTAATTGCGATATAATTAATATTATTTTAAAATAGAACAATAAAACTTTATATTATAATCATTGAAACTTTATAATAATTTAATATCCGGCAGGTTGATAAGAGGAAATTGTCATTAATTCTCCGTTCTTCATCATTTAGATTTATTGCTGAGCATTGTTCAATTTTGTTTGTTGATTGTATGTATGTGCGGGAAGTTATGTTACTATGAGTGTGTTTAATGAGAAAATGGAATTATTATAAATTATGATTAGACCGTAGAAAATAGTGTATAATAAATAGCATGTTTTGAAGGATATTTTATAACTAAATTTTAATTGTGGTATTAACTACGCTCAGTGTTTTATCAAGTCATTTTTTATTAGTACTGATTAAGTTTATACAAAGGCAATGCACAGTTTAAGGATAGTCAAAAGTCTGTAAAAATTAATAAATAAATATGAAATCCAAGAAGGTTAATACAAGAAAATATGTTGGTAAATGGATATGTAAGAAGATTGGCAGCAAACGGCGAATTGAAGATGTTATTAAAATAAATAATAGAGGAATCAAATGTATTCGTTTTTATTACATGCTTATTTTTAAAATGATATTAATTTATGTTTAAAATGCATTCAGAATATGCTGAGAGAGATGCCCTGATGGCATATTTTTTAATAGGGGGCGAGAGGAAATTTCAAAAGTACATTATGCAAATAATCTGTATTTTAAACGGGTAATCTGTATTGTGAAACATTGCGTTGAAGTGAACTCTCTGCACGACGCAAACCGGACTTGATAAAGTTACTCTGACGATGGAAAACCGGTCAGGAATAAAAGAAATATGCGTGCTAAAATACACCAGATGTTATCCAGCATTACGGATCCATCCACATATCTGAATTAATAATAATAATAATAATAGGCTCCGAGCTATCTCGGCTATTTCGTTAGACAAGTAATATTCCGCATCCGGGGCAAAGATGCAATCAGCATCCGCTAACCTATAGTGAGAGACTTTTACTGAATTGTTTCTTCAATTTTTTGAGATTTTCTTGACGAAACGGGCTCGACGATTTTCTTTAAACTTTGCAACAATTACATGCATATAGAGGCCTATAATTTTCATTTGGAGCAGTATTCCAAGAAAAATTGTTGATTTTTTGGTCGATTCTACGGTAGCTACAACATTCAAGTTACCTGTGAAAACCCTTTTCAATATAATTAATCAATTAATTAACAGGACAATTCAAAGTATTACTAGAAATTCCAAATTGCAAGAATGCACCACTTGAAATAATATTAATTATTATAATTAAAAAAAAAATATTTTTTTTTTAATTTTCCTTACCGGCTTCCACTCAAGTACGCTACCTAGGACTGTATTTAGGAACTCTCATCCAAGACTAAAAGGACAAGAATTAAATAGACCTTATGGACAACTATGAAGACTGCTTGGACGGAGATCAACCGTAAACTTACAAAAGAAGCTGACTTTATACAAAACATTGCTGAGACCTGTCTGGACCTACGTGCTAAACTGTGGGGCTCCGCGAAACAATCCAATATCCAGAGTATCCAATCTTTCAATCTGAAGTCCTTCGCCATATTGTCAACGCTCCCTATTATGTCTCAAATTCAACTCTCCACAATGACCTCAATATCCCTTTCGTTAACGAGTTAGTTAACGCTTCCTTAATTTCCACAATAACCCATAAAATCATTCCAATCCCACTGCCCAAGTCCTATCATCATCCACCATCCTGACAATCTTCAAAGTCGCTTGAAACGTCGTTGGCTAAGCGACCTCCTAAACACCTAGCTCCCTTTTCATTCCCTGAGAATTCCAGCTTTGGTTGGCTCCTCTCAACATGCCTCTCTGATTGTGGCGTTCAGTCCCAGGGAATTCAGTGCATCACAGTCTGTGACTCGAATTTCACATTTACATGATGTATATACTACAGGTTGTAAATAAATTTAATAAAGAAAAATTTTTTTTTCCTTCCTACTTACTCTAGAGGAAGTATTGCCATGTATCAAATTTTATGATAATGAGTATTCACTAGAACTACCTGTTTTGAAGTCTTCTGAGCATGAAAAACATGTTTTTTAGCTATTGCCTGAGTGTGTGTGTGTTTGTGTGACCATAATATCTCAGAAATTAAAGAATTGCAGGAGGCACAAATATCATGCTGGAAGTGGAGAATTATGAATGTCTTTTTCTCTCAGTTTTCCGCTAAATTCGTTTAAAACGATTTCTTTTTTAAAGTTGTTACACCATCAACACATATAGATGCCAACAAATCAAGATTCTGAGGGAATCTGTCAGGTTAACTTTAAAATACTATTCGAGTGTGTTCATTGTTATTGGAGCTGTCTTCTGGATTACATTTGGCCCACCACACAACCTATATATTTACATCTTAATTCTGTTATGGCATATAATGTAAAATTTTCAGGTTTTTTTAAGTAATTAATAAAGATATATTAACTATATTTAATAAAAATCAAGACAATTAAATATTATCGTATAGTTCGGGGAAAAAGAGATAATAAAAATATGTAAATCAATCGATAGTGTATATTATTAGTATGCATGAAACAATCAGTAAGCTGGTACCATCTAGAGTAGGTGTAAATCCGCAGAGATAATCGTCCAAATGGGGACTCATGACTCGGCTATTAAATCATAATAACCCAGCGGATTTGTGATTCCATCTATAAAGCCCTAATATCTCGTACAGCCTACTAGCAGCTAGACGGTACTATGGTAAATGCATTAAACATGATTCCAATACATGATAATTTTTAAAAGGAGACAAATAATGATTTTTTTTTTTTAAATTGAGTCGTTATTATTTAATTATGATTCATTGATTTAAAAATCTGGTGATAAAAGTCCCTGATATGACTTTCTAAATATTTCAATGAGCAAATTTTATTTTAAATATAGATTTAATTTATTGCGACATATCTGTTTATAACCAAATATAAACTAACCTGATGATTCTTTTCGAACGATTTTTACAAACGGCTTTAAATGAAATTTTCCGGGAAAATCTATATCAAACAAAATTGATAGACGTCTGTATGTAAGGTTTAGGGAAACAAGTACTAATGAAACCCAGATTATCGAGAAAATCGTTATCGTAATCGTTCTACTTTATGGAGAAAAATCGTAGAAAACTAAAAAAAATAAAAAATTAGCAAAGCCAAACTTATGGTCAACCGTTTTTTCTCTTTTAAAATTCGGAATTTTGGCATCACATTTAAATTCTTATTAATATTATATAGATGATAGAATCGTAATAAGCAACTGAAATAACTACTGAAAAAACATAACCCCTATGCCCCCCTTAATTGAACCCCTACCCCTCCCCCTATACCCAATTGAATTTCTCGGAAAAAAGTCTTAAATAAAAGTTATATTCAAAAGTTTAAAGAAAATCGTTGGAGCCGCCATTTACAAGAAAATCGCATTCAGTAAAATAATACTTCCGGATGACTGATTTTTTTGATCAAAACCCATATTGTCCGGTCCCTGCTGAAAGCACTTAAATTAATTATCAAACTATATGCTTGCCCTACTTGTAGCTCCCATCTCCAACATCGCCTCGCTACAAGTAACATAAAATAAGTTTCTAAAGCTGGTGACATCCACTCCTCGCTGTACCAGTATTTCATATCTCCACCTAAGCACGAAAATGGGACTACATTGAAGTCGCCTTAAAATTCTTTAGCAGATATGAAGCAAGTCACAGTAACCTCGACATAGGGAACTATGACTTGAGCGGTGAGTGCAGACATAGGAGGGTTAAACTCTTCTTAATTTAGTAGCCTCTACAGCTCACTATCCGGTGATGGACAGTGTTGTCTGTAACGAAAGAACGCTTTCGGAAGGTGGCAATGCGCTGAGAAGGCTTCGAGCGCCAATGACCATAGATGTTAACGCGCCTTAAATTAAAAATTAAAAAAAAAAAATCTGGCATGAAACACTCATACAACTTTCTCTTATTCCACTTCTCAAAATTATAATTGCCAAATTTTATAGTTAGTAGACCAAATTTATAATGAACTATGATAGCCCTTTAGAGAAAACCATAACCCCACCCCTCCCCTAAAAGTGTCCTTAAATGAATTTTCCCCGAGAAACGTTTCAAATAAAAGTTGTAGCTCGTTGTATGTGTAATTGATGTATCAAGTTTGAAGAAAAATCGTTGGAACCATTTTTGAGAAAATCGCAAAAAAAAAAAAACTAGTAAAGTGGTACTTCCGGTTGAGGAATTTTGACAGATAATGCACTGTCACATCCCATGGTGATACCTAAACGGAATATCAAGTTTCAACTTGCTAGAGTTTTTCGTTTTTGAGCTATACAGTTCACAAACATACTTACACAGACTATTTACTAAAAACCACTTTTTTGGACTCAAGGGACCTCAAAACGGATATTTCCGGTGAAAAATCGATATCGAAAATTGGACACGATTAGAATACTTCCTCTTACTAGGAGTCAGAGAAAGTAAAAATAATAAAGAAACAGATTAACTGGTGGTAATAACGTAGAGTGGCACTTCCATGTAAATATATGTATTGTAATGTTGTATATTGGGGGATAAATTAAATATGTTAATTACTAAAATTTAGAATTCAATTCTTCTAGAAAGGGATCTCGTGAGGTCTGTGTTTATCTGAACTGAGGAGGGATAATAAATACACCGATAAATAAATTAAATAGAAATATATATTATTCAAATAAATAAATAGATAAAATATAAACATATTTCATTTGTCCATAAACTACATTAGATACATTTTGGAGGAATTAAAACTTACAAATTAATGGAATCTCCGATTTGAAGATTGTGCCTTAGCACTCACATCACTTGACTATCAACACTCTTTTTCTGATCCATAAAAATTTTGATGCTCCGTATTTGAGGCTGTACATATATGTCCTCAGTTCAGATAAACTGACTCTTCATAAACACAGACCTCACGAGATCCCTTTCTAGAAGAATTGATATTGCTCTAAATAATAAATGAATATTAAATATATTTCTACTAATATATTTTACAAAATCATAATTTATATTTTTCCACCATTTCTCCCAATGGTCTACATATTACAGTATAATATTTGTACATAATTTTGAATAAAAAATATTAGAGTTATTATTATCAAGTTACAGCTTTCTGCGATTTTCTGGTTCTTTCTGTAGAAAGTTCCAACTTGATATTTAGTTTAAATGCTGTCAATGGACCTGACAATCAGTTTTGATCAAAAATCGGGTCCCTGAAAGAATCCAAATGATTTCTTATAAAGAAAAAGTGTTTCCTGATTAGAGCGCATAGTTTTTAATTACCACCTATGGTAATAATGTTATAGAAGCTGTTTCTAGTAAAAAAAAGTAATGCCCTATTCTTTCAAGCGGGATTAACGCCCAACTGCAATTTAGGTGTCATGGACGGGAGGCAGAAGCTATTTTACTATAATACTTTACTATTAATATTTTTTTAAACAAATATAAAATTTTAACAGTTACACGTGGGACTCGACCTTGTTGACCTCCCAGTTACAAGTCCATGGTCTTAACCACTATACCAAGTTGTTTTTTCCCCCAACTTTTGGCGACTTTCTCCATAAAGATGGGTTTCATAAAACTTGTTATACTAACCATTCATACAGAGAGACCTATCACTTTTGTTCCAACCTTTTTCTTAAAAAAAAAAACTCGTTTTATAAAGTTTTGATTCTCCCATTCATGTAAATTGAAGGCAACTCAACATCATCTAATCAATAAGAATTATTTTATTTATTTTTTATTTATTTATTTGTTTCATAGTACACTGTACTTTAAACAAAGAGTTAGCCTAGTTGACAAAAATGAAATAATAAAGAATAAACAAAAATTAAAGTCTTATTGAAATCCATTCAAGAAATTAGAAATTATACTAATAATACAAAAATAAAAATAACAGCAAAAACAAAACATGATTCTTCTACGTGTTTCTTGTATAGCTAACAGAATTTGAAGCTAAACTTTCTGTCCTATTGCACCCAATTGATGGCCAATCAGCAGCCACAGTAGAAAACAATAATTACTTCATTTTTATTTCTCTAAAAACCAAAAATTAAGAGTATTTTACAATTAGATTATATAATACTATATGATAATACTACCATTCGTTCAGTATGAAACTTCTGCATCTTATTGCTTGACTTATAAAAGTATATATACATTCAATATTTATGGTAGAATTAATGGTCATTAACTGTTGGTAGCGATCATATAATGATTTTTCAACATCACTATCAATTGATAGATTAGCTCTAAAAGGGTTTAAGGTGGAACATTCAAAAAGAAAATGTAGCAAAGAGTCGGGCTTCATCATATTACAAATAATGCAGATATTACTATCATCGAATTCATATTTGTTATTATTGTAGTATAAAGTGAATTTAGATAAATTTGCCAAACGTAGTTGAATTATTATTCTTATTTTTTTAATGTTATAATTAAAATTCAGATATTCTTCTCCTATCCCTAGACTACTTAAATTTCTATAAACACAATTATATCTAGAGTTAAAAACTGATTCTATATCATTACTTAAACAGTTATTACTTAATTTGGTAATTATGTTATTTAATTCATTTTTAATATACGTTGGCTCTCTTGATAAAAACTTGTCTACATGACCAATAGTTTGAAGCTCATACTTTAACTGAGAAATCCAATTGTAAGTAAGATTGTAATTTTTTGAATCATTGTCTAGTTTGTAGAGCAGGTTAAATAGAATCGAGGGTAATCTGCGAGAAGGCATTTCGAGAATCTTTATAAGCAAATTTAACATAGCTTTAATTATGTGTATTTTTAATGAGGCAACTCCGCATTCAAGGCGAACAAGATAGTTAGGGCAGTTTTTAGGGAGATCATAGACATATTTTAAGAACTGAAGTTGAACGGGTTCTAAATCAGTAGCATATCTGTAGGCCCAAATTTCTGATGAATGTAATAGTGTAGATTTTATTATCGAGTCCAGTAATTTAAGTCTGGGTTTATGACAGCCAGCCCGCAATTTACCAAGAGCAATAAGAATTATATGTTTGAAGATAATTAGCTAATTATAACTATGTAGCTCTGCAGTATGAGAAAGTCGTGGTGAGGGTTTTACTACACCAGATTCACGAAGTTAAGTTTGACTGAGTCAACAGATTATTTTTAATTTTATTTTTATTTTTTTTATTTATTTTTTTTTTTTTTTGTATATAAGAGCCAAAATCATTTGATTTAAAAACTCTATGATAAGACTTTGTCGAGTTAAAATACTTAAGATAAGACGCTCTTTTTAGACACAACAATCACGATAAAACATACTTTATACATAAACTCATAAACAGCCATATTAACATGGCGCCAATTTTGATTTACAAAATCGATAGTAAAGTATTTCTTTAAAATTTAATTTGTATACTATCTAGTCTTTATTTTTAATTTTCATATTTTGAACTAATGGTCTTAGAAAAATTGATTGTTTAAGATAATCTAGGAAAATTTTTACGTTTGAGATTTATTTCAATCAATTTCTAAAGCTCCAGAAAGAAAGATTTAAATTTCTAGATGAAATTCCCCAAGGACGAAAAGAATTTATCCGGATGCAAGTTGAGGAATAGGGAATTCCACAAGAATTATTTATAATGAAATATTTTAAAAAGGTCAGAGGAGTTTTTATAGAAAAAAGAATTCTTTGTTGCTCTACGTTTCGATAACATTGGTGCCCCTTCTTCAGGAGCACTGCAAAATTTATTTGAAGAAAAAGTGCATAGATTTATAACAAATAAAAGAAAAATTTAAATTAAACAAATGTTAACAGAATAGATTGAGCATGAGATATTAAGAACAAGAAATTAGAACACAGAAGTGACAGTTAATTAAATGAAATGTTATTAACAATAAGAGAAAATGAAAAAGATTAAGATATCTTTAGTGTAGGAGAGGAGTATGCGTTGTGAACTTTGAGATTGAAATGAAGAAAGAGTATTTTGAAAATTTAAAAAAAAAAAAACTGTCAATAGGTGGGAGGTTTAAGAAAAATGTTTATAGTGAGGGCGGGGCAATGTCAAATTTGGAAATTCAAACTGGCTTCTTCCCTACCAACAAACTCAATAAATTTTAAAAAAAAATTAAAGACCCTATTGAAAAACCTAACAATACACGTACTGTATACAAACTTCAATGTATTTCACCCAACTACAATCCTTGCTCCATAGGTGAATCCAAACAGTTTTTACAAAAAAAGCCCCAGGCAACATGAACTAGACATTATTAACAAAAAAAATTGACAGCACTGCTCTCTCCAAACATGTTCTGACATTTAATCATGCCATCGACTTTGTAATAATCCTTTCATTTTAACCACTAACCCCACCGATACAAAACGTCTTCTATCCGAATCCTTACAAAATTCACTTCCATCAAAACTATATCAATTTTAAAAAAGACAATGAAATCATAACTTCAACTTATAATAATAATATTTTTCTAACGCTATACAAAGACACTCGCCAGTAATTTGTTCTTCCTAATTTGAAATTGCCGCGCCTCAAGTAAAAAATGTTTTTATCGAATTAGGTGTGTGTTTGTTTGTGTATGTAAGTATGTGAGTGAACGAAATCTCTAAAAAAAATCATCTCGCAGGAAGAGCTCAAACTTGGTATTTCATTTAGATACTCACACCGCATCTAACACACGAAGGTTTCGGGCAAAACCCATTAACCGAAATTGCGACTTTATAGAAAGGTTTTTTGGGGGGTGTGAGCGGGAGGGGAGGGAATTTACTCGGAAACTGTTACAACAATTTTTCTTGAAACTTGGAAAGGCCGGTGCATAAATACAATAATTCTGTAAGATTTATTTCTATGATTTTTCCGGGAAAACTGTTTTTTGTTGGAGGGGGGATTGGGGGGGATGTCAATTAGATTGAAATTTAGACTGTCGCTGCAAGTGTAATGTGACAGAAGGCGCTCCTATACTAGTTACACACCATTAGCATGATTAATCCCTATCACCTTATTTATGGCCAGCTCATGTAAACGTTTGTAAAAACATAAGTTTAATGAAAATTTCCACCTATATTATATTACTGTAAAAGGAAGTTGTGTGAGTGTTTCAGGCCAGATTTTTTTTGGATTTAATAAAGACGACTGTCAACTTTTATTTTAAACTTTGTCTATTTAAGTCTATCACTTTCTTTTGAAAAACTTTTCTGGAGAATTGACATGAATTTCCTATTGAAAACTCAGTTTCCTAAATTTGATGTGGTTGTATAAGAGGAAAAAATTAAATATGTATCCTTCAGTAATTGAATGTTATTGGATGAAAAATAAATTTAAATATTGCATTCAATGGACTGAGAGAACTGCATAACATTATTATAAAATCTACTTCTCAATAATCTACGAATTCCAAAGATATAATGTTAATTACTCGTATAATAAAATATTAATTACGAAAATCTAGATAGAAATGATCATGTTATAAGAATGTAGACGCCATTCAATGAATACAACTGAAAGGTGCAATGTCCCCATTTTGTGCTTAGTCGAATAGTGTTTTGTATGTGATTTCATTCAAGATATGTGACATGAAGTACTGAGTAGACAGATTGTTGCGGTCAAGGGCCCCGGTTTCTCACTTCCACAGCATCTTATTGTCTTGTTGTAAGGTTAGATATTGTTGGCTCAGTTTTTTTTGTTAAACATCTATCTAATATTACTTACATTTTTAATTTTAATATTAACTATTGTTAAAAAAAAAAAAAAATTAAATTAATAATGGAATAATTTTATATTAATTTAAAACACAAATATTACTTCTATTTGTTAATATTTTATGTCGATAGTTACGTATTTTTTTATTTTATCCTCACTCCTAGTTAAATTTTCATAATTTAGTTTGCACCGGAAATACATGTTTTGAAGTCCTCTGAGTACGAAAAAATTGTTCTTAGCGAATGATTTGTGTGTGTGTATGTGTGTATGTGTGAACACAATATCTCTAAAACGAAAAATCGCAGGAAGGTCCAACTTAGTATTCCGTTTAGGTATTCTACTACCGCCGAATCTTGACAAGAAGCTTCCAGGCAAAATCCAGATTCAATCAAATTTTTCCGAAAAACTACTGCAACCATTTTCTTTAAATATTGTAAAAAAAAAAAGTGTGAAACACTCACACAACTTTTTCTTACTCCAGTTCTCAAAATTATAATTAACAAATTTTATAGTTAGTGCACCAAATTTAATGAAATTCATCGCAAACTGAAAAAAAAAAACTGTTCAGTAAAAGCGCACTTTACCGGTTTACTGATTTTCTTGAAATTCGGAATTTTTTACCATCAATTTATTTCTAATTAATTTTGTTTGGATGATAGAATTGTATAATCAACTATGATAGCGCTTTAGAGAAAACATAATCCCATCATTCCTCTAGAAGTGTCCTTAAATGAATATTCCCAGGGAAATGCTTTAAATAAAATTATACATCTTTGTATTTGTGCTTTTTACTGGAAGTTTCAAGAAAATCGTCGGAGCGATTTTTGAGAAAATCGCGAAAAAATTGAAAAAATCATTTAGTAAAGTGGTAATGTAAACGCACTTCCGCTCATCCGATTTTTTTCCAAGTCGGAATTTCGATAACATATTTAATTCTAATTAACATTATTTAGATGACAGAATTGTTTAATAAACTGGAATAGCAATTTAGAGGAAACTGTAACACAACCACTCCTCAAAAAGTGGTAGCTCTTTGTATGTGCAATTGATATACATGCAATTGATATACAAAGTTTCAAGAAAATCGTTGGAGGTATTTTTGAGAAAATCGCAAAAAAGTAAAAAAAAAACTAGTAAAGTGGTACTTCCGGTTGAGGAATTTTGACCGCTAACCTACTGTCGGATCCCATGGTGATATCTACAGGAAATATCAAGTTTGGACTTTCTAAGATTTTTCCGTTTTTGAGCTATGCTGTTCACATACATACATCATACATACACACACACACTCACACACCACAAAGATTTGGACTCAGGGGACCTCAAAACGGATATTTCCGGTGAAAACTCGATATCGAAAATTAGACACGATTACAATACTTCCTCTTACTAGGAGTGAGAGAAAGTAATAATCCATAAATATCTATTATTATTATTTGAAATATTCTCTTGGAACAATTAATTTTTGGAGGGGTGTCTGGGAAACAGTAGCGTTGAACTTCCTCTAAAATACTACTTGGCTATAATTTAATTCTTATTAATATTGTATATGTGTTGATATAGTATAATATACTGAAATGGTCCTAACCATTCCCACCCTAACCATCCCTAACCCTTCACCACCCAAAATTATCCTAGAATCAATTTTTACAGAAATTGTTTAAAAATAAAACTGATGACATAAATATATGTAGTAAGTATACAAAAAAATAAAATTAGGGATGACAGCAGCCAACAAATGTTTTTTCGCTCTCTAGAAACCATTGAAGTTTATGAAACTTCAACCCATAGAGCTAAGGTCTTATTTTACAAAATAATCTTAACAGATAGTTGATTGTGAAATCTGGGTACTGACATACAAAACTTGCGCTATTGCTCAATGTTTGGGAAAGAAAGGTACTCAGATGGGTAAATGGACCTGTCTGTGAAGAAGGAGTATGAAAAATAAGAAAAAACAAGAACTTCTGGAAATGTTACAGGAATCAGATTTGGTTGCATTCATTAAGAAGAACCAAATGAGGTGAATGGAATACGTCGTGAGAATGCCTGATTAGAGAATCCAAATAAAAAAATGCCGGTAAACCGAAAGGGTGGCGTTGAAGAGGTGCATAGATAGGATTGAGAGCATTGAAAGGAATTCGGAATAGGAAATTGGACAAGAATAGCCGGGCAAAGGTCCAAATGGTGGGCAGCCCAGCTTCTTGTAGGGACTATAGCGCCACAGGGTGTGTGGTGACTATAACGCCACAGGGGTTGTAGTGACTATAGCGCCACAGGATGTGTAGTGACTATAGCGCCACAGGGTGTGTAGAGACTATAGCGCCACAGGGTGTGTAGTGACTATAGCGCCACAGGGTGTGTAGGGACTATAGCGCCACAGGGTGTGTATGGACTATAGCGCCACAGGGTGTGTAGGTACTATAGCGCCCAGGGTGTGTGTGTAGTGACTTATAGCGACACAGGGTGTGTGTAGGACTTTATGCGACACAGGGTGTGTAGGGACATAGCGCCACAGGGTGTGTATGGAATTATAGCGCTCACAGGGGTCTGTAGGGACTAAGCGCCACAGGGTCCTGTAGAGATCTATAGCGCCACAGGGTCTGTAGGAGATACTAGCGCCACAGGGTGCTGTATGGACTATAGTGCCACAGGGTGTTGTAGGAGACTATAGCGTAACGGGTGTGTAGGGATTACAGCGCTACAGGGTGTGTAGGGACTATAGCGCCACAGGGTGTGTCGGGACTTATAGCGCTACAGGGTGTGTGTTGTGTAGTGACTATAGCGCCACAGGGTGTGTATGGACTATAGTGCCACAGGGTGTGTAGGGACTATAGTGCCACAGGGTGTGTAGGGACTATAGCGCCACAGGGTGTGTAGTGACTATAGCGCCACAGGGTGTGTATGGACTATAGTGCCACAGGGTGTGTAGGGACTATAGCGCTACAGGGTGTGTAGATCGGATTTCAAAACGTACATTTCCGGTGAAAACCGAATTTAGAAAATTTGACAATATCGCACGCAACACTTTCAGGTTGTAAAGAAACAAAAAAATTTTTTTTTTACTTTAAATACTATTACTTCTTTCTAAGCGATGACCTTAGGTTTGTTGACACTTTACTTAAATATGGAATAAAATTCAGCCAGTATGAGATACACCTGCCTTTCTGCCACAATTAAAAACGCACCTGCTTCAACTTACATCGAGTTTGAAGATGTATATATATAAAAAAAAACTGAGACCATAGCTCTTCTTTTAACAATCTAGTTATTTCCATTTTGTATTTAATATTTTTGCTTGATTTATGTATTTATTAATTATGCAATTATGTAAATCTGATTGTTGCATATTTATGTGTTAATAAAGGTCTAAATCTAGATATTAAGTTGTTGAAAAAATAAATAGAAAAAACAATATAGAGAGATGGAGTAAAATTTAAATTTAAATTTCATAAATAAATTACCTAAAAAATTCTTCTAGAATTGGGATAAGTTTTTGGATAGAATTTATAATATTCGCATGAGTATGAGCTTATACTTAGGCCACGAATATATTGTACTCATTTTACGGTTTCGGTTTAATAAAATGTGGAGAAATTTCGGACATAAAAAACTCTGCACTGTTTCAATTTAATTCGATCAAGGAAATTCTAAAGAAAATCTGCTGTGAAATACTCACACGACTTTATCTAATTGAAATTATTACATTTTTGACATATTTTTTTGTAAAATGTTCAATTTTATTAAATATTTTGGGGATAAGATGTTGATGGTGGCTTTCGAAATCAATTAATTACTGACTTCCACCTCCCAGTAAATCATGTGCCCACCGACGTCTTAGACGACATGTGGGATTATTAGGGAGATATAAAGATGAAAGCTAGACTAATAGAGGAATAGGATAAGTGGGAAGGGGGAAGGCGAGAATGAAATTTTATGTAACGGGCTGAAATTAAACTTGCACAAAAGGTACTTTTAAATCGGAGTGGCTAGTTATATTATGCACGTAAAATGGAGCATTGGTTGGTTATACGGCGTAGAATTTTTTAACTGTAAGACTTTTGGTGACGTTAGATATTGGAATGCTTGGCTGAACCCTACAGTTCGAGTCCGTAAGTCCAAATCGATATCAGTAGCGCGTTTACATATATCAGTTATTTGTTGTTTAGATCGTCTATGAAGGAGTCTTGCAAGAAGGTTTCTTTGAGTTCTTGTCGTTTGAATCATGTATGTGAATCCAGGTCAGTCGTACCATTTTCTTTAAACTTGATCTACCATCAACTATACTTATAAAGAGTTACAACTTAGTTTTGAAAGTTTTTTCCTCTAAAATTAGGAGAATTAAAAGTATTGCCAAAATATTGAGTGAGAAGAAAATCCGTTGATCGTAAGTTCCACTTTACTGAATGATTTTTTTTTTTTCAGTTTTCTCCGATAACGGCCCCCAAGATTTTCTTTAAACTTCGTATTCATCTACACACATAAATAGATATAACTTTTATTAGAAATATTTTACCGGAAAAATCAATTTTTTGTTGGATTCCTGCAGGAGGAAGGGTAACATTGAGTTTTTCCTTCTAAAATACTACTTCATGTACAACATACAATTCTATCGCCGATAAAACATTAATATACATTAGAAAACATTGACAAAATCCAAATTTGAAGAAAATCTGTTAGAGGAAGTGCGACCTTGCAGAATAGATTATTGAATTTTCTTGGAAAACAATTATAACGATTTCCTTTAAATATGGACTGCACAGATACAAAGCTATTACTTTTATTTGTAACATATTTTTGAAAAAAAGGAAGAAAATTGATTTAAGGTAGTATTTTGCAGAATTTTTGGCGTTAAACTTCAAATAACATGGGGTTGATTAATTGTAATGTTTTGTGGCGCTCTTTTATGGCTACAGATTAATCTATAGGGACACCTACCAAGGTAGGTGTTGATAGATTAGACTGGATTGACTAAAAGGGAGGCAAGCCTCGTCCCACCGCGACCTATACTAAGAGGTCTATTGTGGATCCTCTATGGATAGCACATCTTTCAGCTTCGCCCTCTCAATCAGGCCTCTAGCAAAGCTGAAAGTGGCATTGTCATGAAGCTCATGGGTTCGGGATTGCGTGTCCTCAATTGAAGAAACCTTGTCCTCATCAGACTGGCACGATCACAAGGGATATGAACCAGGGTTTCCTCCTCGGCCGCGCAGAATCGGTTTAACGCGTTTAGTTGTATTATAGATTTACCATATTTATTTTTAGACAATTTGAAAATTTGTCATTTTATATATAATATTGTATTGTGACAAGAGTACAGAACCAGAAAAGTGTGGATTTTTCTTAGACTTTACAACATTTTCTCAAGCTAACAATTTTCTTTAAATTTGGAAAGCCTACATGTAAATACATACACAACCTATCACTTTTATTTATAACATTATTTTCATGAAACAATTTTTTTTTTTTTTTTTTTGAGGAAGACTGGGAAATCAAGGCTTTTTGCTTAATCCCAAACTCTCATATCCCGTTTTCTGTTAGTTATTGATTTATGAAGCGGTATCTGGTGTTCTGTATTTGGGTAAACACATTTCTGATAGCTCGTTATGACCAATGAACTACCAAAAACCGGGTATCCCATCTTATGAATTTCATATGTAATAACAATTCTATGTTAGAGGCAAATTTCTTCAATTATATTTGTATCAGTTGCATTAGGTGAAAGTCATGTATGTTTTTATGCTGGGCTTTTTCATTTCTATTTTGGTTTTCTAGCGCTTTAATAGAAGATGAATTAAGGAAAATATGAATATTATTTTACCATAATTTAGTTCTGATTAATTTATCATTAAATGATTTTTTTTTTTTTTTTGTTTGTTCATTCCACAACAATCAATCTAGTTAAACAGATCACACGCACACATATTCAAAGTGATGTATTGGGAATGTAACAAAATAAACGAACCTTGACCAGGTTTTAAATCTCTTCCTTTTTTTTCCTTATAAATCTCTCTCTCTCTCTCTCTCTCAATTTCTTTTTAAATCTTAAAATACAGATAATATAATCAAAATGAAAAATGTAACAGAATAAAGGGGTCAAGAACGAGATCTTTAAACAAGATATATTTATAGGAGGTTGTTTTCGAAACGAATTTCGTTAAATCTTTCTTGTGTTTTTTGTATGTAAAACATTTTAAAAAGGAATTTATTGCCTTGATAAATAACCCAATTGAATACCTCATATGATTTGAATATGTCAAATCTAAAATACAAATGCTGGCAGTGAACAAAAAAAAAATCCAATGAACGTATTTTATGGTGTGATTTCAGGGTTTCTCACCTTTTTTCGTACCGTGCCTTGGAATAATTACCACTTGCTTTTGTACCGTTAGCCGCCTGTTCACCGCTTATTCTTATCATAAATGTTGCTTAGAATTGTTAATACGTTCCTCAAAATCTTCAAAAAGTATACAAATCCTAGAAATGTATATAATTATATTATTAAATGTATATAATTATAGGAAGGGAATAGCTAAGTGGTTAGCGTACTTGACTCCCACGGGAGGACCCGGGTTCGAGTCCAGCTGTGCTACCCTTAGATTTTTTTTTCTAGGAGCCTCTACAGCTCACTATCCGGTGATGGACAGTGTTGTCTGTAACGAAAGATCACTGCCCGGAGGCCGGCAGTGCACTGAGAATGCTCCGGGCGTCAATGACCATAGATGTTGACGCACCTTAAATTAAAAAAATTATATCATTAGAATTAAAGATTTTTCTTTTCTTTTTTTTTTTTACTAATACCTTTTTTAATTTTATGTAATATAAAAATGGTGGACCACGACATTACTAAAAATTTGTGTATAGTCCTAGTCGTAGAAAAATCAGCCCACTTTTGCACTAAACTGTCAATTTAAGTTCCGCTAACTATATAATTTTGAGGACAACTAGTAAAAATTTATCAATTACAACTATAAGAATTTATTACAAAAAAAAGAAAAGCCGTTTGAGGTTGTTTCACCAGATTTATTTATTAAAAAAATAATTTATAAAAAAAAAAAAAAAATTATAATATTAATTATAATAATTAATAATGAGAAACATTAAAATTTTAACAGTTTATTATTATATAGAAGAACTTTGGAATTTGACATCAAGGCCATATTTATACATTATGATCCTAAACTTATAAAGAATTAGTGAGAAAACTTTTTCCTTTTTTTTATGTAGCTTTAAATTGACATTGACCTTTCTTTTTGTTTAAATTGTTGGACAGGTTGATTAAAAAAATCATCCTTATTGTTTTAATTAAATTAAATATTTCAGTTTTTTAATTACATCCGTAAGGATATTTAACAATAAAAGTCTTAAATATTTATTAATTAATTTTGCAATGAAAGACACATTTTTGACTAAAAAATATTTACTATTTTATTCAAATGATTAGAAAAATTTGTATATTTCAGCTCCAGGATTTAAAGAAGTGTTATCTAAGTATGGTGCAATATGTTAGTAAGATGGACTACCGTATATCGCGTAAACCGTTACCGTACATAAAGCCAATAATAAGTGGATCCGGTTCAAATCTAGTTGTACTGCATACAGAATTCAAAAATTAAGCCTTTCAACAAAGGTAAAAAACAATACAGACGTAAAAAGTTAAAATTTCCAACATATTTTATGGAAATTGATCCGTCTATAGAGCGTTTTATGGAAATATAAAAAGAAACTGATTGACTGATTATTGTCTATCCTCATATTTTCAAGTCAAAATTAGAACCAACGCTCTCACTTTTACGAATGAGCAGTTCTGACTTTCGATTCCCATCAAGGGGGTAAATAAATTGCAATTTCTTAATTCTGTGTGTGTGTGTGTGTGTGTGTGTGTGTGTGTGTGTGTGTATGTGTCTGTGAACAAAAACATAAAAAAAAAAGAGCAAATAATTACACGATACTCAAACTTATTATATTGCGTCTAGTGTAGAAACATGAAGATTTCGTTTAAAACCAGTTTTTTTTACCGGAAGTGCGATTTTTTTTTCAGAAATAAACTTTTTTAATAGTTATTAGCGATTTTTTCGATTCAAATTGTTTCAACGATTTTCTTTACTCATACCCTTTACATATTCTAGTCTATTTTTTGTAAATTAATCATTCCTTTATAGTTCTAATATAAATTTAATGATTCGATTACTTTCTTGTTAAAATAATCTAGTAAACTTCCTGTGGCTTTCTAGTAAACCTTCTTTTTTTTTTTTTTTGTAAACTATCCACTTTTTATTCTTTTGAGGGTCAAAATTTGCAGGCTTCCTGAATCGTTTCAAGAAGGCCACACTCAGAAGATCTGTGTTAAGATCAATATTGAAGTATATCTTCGCAGATTAAGTTGAAAACTGAATTTTTTTTTTCTTGAGCAAGTCAAGACAGTTTATCAAGATATCTTGAAGATAAGTGCAACGATCAATAATCATAAAAATGAGAAAGCTATAACAGGAAAAAAAAGAGAATGTTTTTGATGATTTCTAGCATCCAACCTACTTGAGTAAAAATAGATTAATTTAGGGAGCCTAACAGTTTCCAGTGTATAAATGAAGAACATTATACACCAAGATTTATTTTAGTCTAAATAAACAGATGAAAAGTAGGCATCTATCCATAACGATAAATATGAGCGATGAGACTATATAAGGCTTTCATTCGATCAGGGCACTTCATATTTGGGTCCGAAGCTTGGACTATTTCTAAAACAGATGAACGCGCAATGTTTTAGTATTTGAAAGGAAAATCCTTCGTCATATATTTGGGCCTTTTTGAGAGTTGGTCAGCATTGGAGGCAGAGGAACAACCGAGGATTATACCCTCCTTAATGAACCTGACATCTTAAAAATAATTATAGAATCGAGACTCAGGTGGGGCAGGCCATATAGCGCGAATGAATGAGACTGAAATGCTCAAAAAGCTTTTAAATGAGAATCTATATGGCACTCGGCCAAGAGGGAGCCTAAGATTATGTTGGGTCGATGGAATCGAAGAAGAAGCTAGAAGCTTACTTAAACTTCGGAATTGGAGAGCAACTGCAGTGGACTGAGCTAACTGGCGAAGGCTCCTTGATTAGGAAACCAAGATCCACTAGTTGGATTGTGGAGGCTTTGAACAAGAAGAAGAAATGGAGAACAGGATCAAATCTATTCAGATTGCAAAATAACATCTAAACATGACCGATAATAATTACCTAACCTTAATATTATAAACTATTAACTTATTATAACTGCAATTACTATAGTTAAATGCAATGAAGTTATTATTAATAATATGGTTTCAAATTACAAAAAATACTTTTCTTATTCACCATAAGCAATAGTTATAGTATTTTAAGCAATAGTTAATATTCATATTGTTAAAATAACATAAAAAAAAGTTTTATAGACCCATTATTAAGAAAAACTAATATCTTTAAACGAGCTGGTATATTAAAAGAGTCAGAACTGAAACCCAGCATGAGAAATACCGTCCTGTTATTAAAATGTACATTTCGTAATGCGGGTAATGCCATAATATTTACATTTGTCATTTTATTTTTTTAATTTTTTTTTTACGTATATATACGATATGTATACGTATATATACGATACATTTTTTACGTCATATATAATATCATTTGTAAAAATAATAATGAATATGTAATTAGATAATAAATATAACAATGTTGAAGTCAAATAACGGTAAAAACATTTTATTATTACAATTATCTAAACTAATAATAATAATAATAATAATAATAATAATTATATAATATCAATGTCATATGTAACTGTATATTTTAAAATTATCCTTTTAAAATTTATATGTAGGTAAAAATTATAGCGCTATTTATTTAATATTATTTTCATTTGTGAACTATGAATAATACCATTTATAGGGTGTAATGATTCCAATTTTTATGAATATTGTTTCATGGAGTATGCAGAATATTTGTCTTTTTTCATCAAGACACAAAAATATCGTAATTCTGAAATAGTCATACAATTTTCTCTCACTGCAAATGCTTGTGATTCTAATTGAGAAATTTTTCTCAAAGTTGAATTTTTTTCCTCCCTAAATTCCTTGAATGAGAATTAGAACCTGCACTGTAATGACTGGACACTTTAGAGGGTAATGTGATTGATGTCTCAGCTTTCTCCAGTACTTCCTACAATAATTTTCTGGAGAAAAAGTTTTAGCAAAAGTGACAGATTTATTTATGTGTGCTCT
This sequence comes from Triatoma infestans, assembly GCA_011037195.1. NCBI lineage: Eukaryota > Metazoa > Arthropoda > Insecta > Hemiptera > Reduviidae > Triatoma > Triatoma infestans. The sequence continues at coordinate 34,382 of JAAEAF010005454.1, forward strand.
ATATATCAAGCCCACATTGATGACTTGATCGAGAAAAATCGCAAAAATATTGAGAAAAAAACAAGTTTAATAATGTCGCACTTCTGGCCAACTAATTTTCTTCGTACTCATAATTTTGGCAATGCAAGTAATTCTTATTAACATTATGCAAATGATAGAAACTTATATGTAATCGCCATCCAAAACATTCTTGAGATAAATCTTCCCCCCCAAAAAATTTGAAATAACGTACGTAGATCTCGTAAATACATAAATGGTATCAGAACAAAGTTTAACAAAAAATATGCTGAAGCCGTTATCAAAAAATCAAAAAACTGAACAAAAGGTTAACTTCAGTAAATGATACTTCGGTTGACAAAGTTTGACCAATCCTGTATATCGGGTGACCCTGTCCTTAAACGAATTATCAACATTGAACTTCCTACGGTTTTCTTGGTTTGAGTTACACACACATCTATATATATATATATATATATATATATATATGAAGCAACTGAAGGCGATTTAAATGATTATAAATAAACGTATATGATGTGAATAAAATTTGGTTAGCTAGCATCCTAATTTTCATTTTCGTGTTTTGTTTCCTGATCATTCCCTGCAATAAATTTTACTAATAAACTAATCAAACTTTGGACTGTTCCCCTAGTACGTGGAGTTGGATGTGACCATGATGGTGAGACTCATCATGATCACCTACGATCCGGTGGCATGGGTAAATAAAGCAAAGTTAGCCATTACCAAGGAAGAAATCTTGGGAAAATACAACGACTTCCATGTTTTTATGCATGAAGGGAGCAACTTGTTTCACGGGGGCTGGGAATGAGGTCATTCTTAATCAATTTCTCTTCACCTTATGCTTGATATGTTAGGAAGGGGGCCAGGAAAGGAAGGATCCATTGGCATCAGAAAGTAGTTATCCCTATCTACCAGCTCCCCTTTTGGAACTCCCCTAGAGATGAAACGAGTAAAAAGTAAGCTTTGTCAAAAAATTTCTCTTCGAAGCTAAATACCAGAAGAGAATGGAACAGTGAATCCGCTCTGTCTGGCATTATAGAACATTCCATTGTTGTACGGGAAGAGTTGAGGACCATATATAAAGATGCACTGATATCAGTTCAAAAATGGTATGGGAACTCAATGATCTGGACAGCAATGAGAGAGTTAACCTATTTTGGTTGCTTGGCAATGAGATGGCCGACATCCTGGTGAAAAAAAAGGCGCTGTTTCCGCATCTTAAGAGGCCGGAATCTTTTTTGAGATCAGCGATTCTTCCCTCAGGGAAAAGCCCAGAAATGAAGAGAGCGCTGTACTGGAAAACTCGCCAAAGACTGAAGCAAGATTTGTCTGTGAACGGTCTGGACCATGAAAAGGTTTGAAGTGTATATCAGTCTGATTAAAAAAAGATCACGGGTCGCAGGGCATCTGAAGAAGTTGGACATGGAAGCTGAACCTGCAGATTTTGTGAGGAGATGGATGAGACTTCCAATACCCTTCCTAATTGAATGCGAGGCTATCATCCAGAGAACATTTTGGTAGCCCAGTTAGTTACTAGGTGTTGGAGAAAGATATACAGATAAATATAAAGCCTCCTTAGAATCTTCCCTGATTCTGAGATTTATCACATATCTTAATCTGAAAAGGATGCTGTAACATTCTGGCATTAGTGGATTGGCACAAGTGACTCTTTTCAACGCATTGTACTGTGCCCAACAAAATAACAAAAAAAAAGAGACTGTGCCTCACACATCTCAAAATAATCTGATATGATCAGTGAAAATTTTTGTTCCCAATTTCTTCAATAAGCACCATATCTCTGCTTGCTACCAGTCTATAACAAAAAGTTGAATCGTTTCTTTATGTTCCACATCGTAACGAAATATTCCAATTCGCTGAGAAGAACGGGTTATGAATTAACTAATTTTGAGTTATTACGGTTTGTGTTATTTAATTTTTAAATTAAAATTCGAATATTTAATTTTTACCAAATAAAAGTAAAAGTAGTGTGAATGTTTCATTATAGTTTTCTTAATTTTGCAAATTTTAATTTTCAGATTAATTTTTCAAAGAAATTTTGTTAATTTTTCAAATTAATTTGCTAATTTTGTTGCCATTCCTTAAACATTTGGCTACAAATGAGTTTATTCTCTTAAGTTTTTCTCCACTTTACATTATTTTGAACAGATTAACTTTGACTGTACAGTTGTTTAAGTGTAATGGGGGTCTTCGATGATAACTAATCAACATTTATGCAGGTCAATAGGAAATCTGGTGTGAACAATAGGAAATCAACATATATTACATGAATAAAGACTCACCTAAACTGAACTAGGATGATAAATGGTTGGTTTGGTTGAAGTTCCTTTCCGGAAGTAAGTAGTAAACGCCAAAAATCTACGTTGATGACGACAATAGTATATAAAACCGGATATATAGTTACTCTATAGATTACAAAGTACCAACTGTTTAGAAATGTCCTTACTTCGGCACCTAGTCCTAAATATCCAGCCTTTTATTCTAACTTAATATACTAAGAAGGGTTTATAGAGATATTTGGCGCGGGTCTCTAAGTACTTTCCACTTGGCCTGTTCTCTCTTTCACATATTCCAGTTGGAAGGTTACATATCTTGATGATGCGGGGGTTGTAAAACCCATATCACGCCTATTAACCGTACTCCCTTTCTAATAAAGTACTTGGTACACCCACAGATAAGTTTTATAGTTCAAAGGTGTATGTATACTTTAGTTTGAGGGTCAGTACCTTTAAACTAATCGGATATTGTGAAGATATTCCCATCCTCACCCCGCTCTATCTGTTAAGACAAACTATTAGACCGCGGTAAAATATGTCTACTCCAATTAACCGGCAAATTATATATTATTAACAACCTCAACTTAAGGGTAGATGAAGGGAATTTCCCCCCCCCCCCCCCGAGAAATAAAGAATCCTACCTTCAAATAAATAAATAAATTCTATCCAATCATACGTAAAGATAATAGATCTTAAACCTATAGATTTATAACTAGAATGTACGCAGTTTTCAAATTAAACCATTTTTTAACGCATGGAAAAATCGCAATATCGTTTTTTTATTTTTGTTTCCGAACGTCTTAATGTAAATGTATGTAAATAAAAATCTGGTCTGGAAACAGTCACACGGACTTCCTTTTATTGCTGCAATTCATATAATTTCTAAACTGAAAAATTTTCGATAAATTTCGTACTTTTATTGTTTGTCTAGTTGTCTTCAATATTATAGAACTGGGGGGATCTGCTCACATGAAATGAAGATATACGTAGATAGTTGAAGGGGATTAACGTGGGGATTAACGAAGGGGATAACCTGAAAGATCTATTGTGCCCCCCGTAGCCCTCTCAGTGCACTGCCGGCTCCAAGCAGTGTTCTCTAGCTGCAGACAACACTGCTCATCACCGTTGTAGAGGCTCCTAGGAAGAGAAAATCTAAGGGCAGCATGCTGGATTCGAATCCGGGACCTCCGGTTGCTAGTCCAGCGAGCTACTACTGAGCTAATCTCTTCCTTCTCCCTTGACTTACGCCAATTAACTAGGGACGGAGACCCTAGTTTGTGTACTGCATTTGTCCTTGTCTGTAAAGTGTAGAGTGTATGTAGTTTAAGTGTATTGTGTACTGTTCTGATAAAGTGCATGGAGTACTTAGCTGTGGTAAGCCGTGGGGTCGCTATTACCCAAGTAACTGCATGCAACAAATACTCCATGCGGGCTAAAGGAAGATATAAAAGGCAGCGTAAAGTACCAGCTCCTCAAGGATACCATTATAACAGTTTCCTTGGGGAAAAAAAGTTCAAACAAAGGTGAAAGACACTGTTATATATTAGCGATTGGTAAACCAAATTTAGGTCACGAAGAAGATTGCATTTCCGGTCAAGAGATATTCTTCAAATTCTGAATTTTAGCCACACGTTTAATTCTTTTTAACATTGTACACGCACAATTCATTGAAATAGTACTTTTACTGATAGGAATCATTATTTGAGTAAGAATGCAATGATTTTACTGTTTTATGAAGAAGTAAAAACAAATATATGTATTATATAACAGGGGCACACTTCTAAGGTAATGGGACAAGTATTAGGGAAATTGTATTAGAAATTATATAATACAAATTGTATTAGGGAAATTAAGCAGAAAATTAGGTAAATTGTAAGATTCATTTAATGTAGGTATATTAAATGCATACACCACAAATAACCATTTATCTCTTCACTTATTGAATGAATCTAGTAGATTTCTTTTTTGGTGTGTGTGGGGGGGGGGAGGGTCATTCTTGTTATAATACTGCAGCATGCAGACACAGCTTTCCTGAGTCACGGATTAAAAAGGTTCTGAAAAATCAAAACTATATCCTTTTCCTCAACTTTTACCAGTTAATCGATTATTTTAATTGCAGCTGCAGACAAATAAAAATTTAAGTTCATAATTCAACTGTTATTATATAAAAATACAGTTATTATATATCCTCTTTTTCTTTTAGTTTATTTATTTATTTTTATTTTTTTGAGCGCTAGACTGTGGATGCGAAGAAGTTATTTATTTGAATGTGAAATATAACACATGTCTTTGGGAACTCATGTTGTTGTGCATTATGTTGGAAAATTTATCCACTTCTATCATAGTTTGACTTTATCATAGTTATTAAGGTACACCGCCTTATTCAGAAAGTATTTTAGATTAATATTTATAAGAACCATTTCGTTGTTTTGTTTAGTGCTGGATAATTATACTCTATTTTCAATTCACTCATGAAACATTAAATAACAAAACTAGATACATTTCGATCATGATATTCAGAAATATTTCAGGATATTTCATATCGAAACAGCATTAGAAAAGTTGATAACAATGTGGATGAAAGTATAGATTCCAATAAAACATGGAAGGAAATCAACAAGCTAGACTGGTCGTCTTTTTTCTTATGATTTATTCTGGGAATATTCAAAACTTCGCTTTCGTCTTAAGTTTATCATAGAATTGTCCAAAGAAATCAAATTTATCAAAATTTGTGCTGGCTAAGATTCTTGTTTTGAACTAAGGGTGAAAAGAATGATTTCTAGACTTGCATTTTGGACATTCTTGATTTAAATTGAAGCTCAAGAATAAGTCAAACTTCCTGTTAGGCTAATCTACGAAGAATTTGCAAAGATATCTTTCCCCAGTAACAACAAAATTCCCAAAAACAAAAAATGCAGAGACATATTCTTCGCTCTGAGAATGGAAAACTCATTACAACTATCACTAACAACTCTAAGGAAAATTCATTCATTAGTGATGCTTCCTATAAAAAGAATTTTTTGAGTGTATCAACTGTATTTACTTTGTGCAAGTCTATGTTATTACACTGTTCAACAAAAACATCCTGATGATGGGCGAACGCCCGAAACCGGTCGATGACCACGAAATGAAGCAGGCTATCACTGAAAATGTCTGATGAAAAAGAATTTTCTTCAATTACGGTGCAACTTTCTTTACGGTGCTATCGGCGCTTTAATAACATCTGTATTTTGTTCGTAAACTGGAGACGGTATGTAGGATGACTAGTGATTATAATGAATGGAAACAAGTTGTGGGTATTTGATATACGAGTAGCTTATCGGCAATCAAAATAAAAATATAAATGGGATAGACCAAGAAAATAGTCACACAAGGTATCTTAAGGAGCATATTCATTTTGTCAAACATTAAAAAAGCAAAACTTCTGTACTTGCAATATATTAGTGTAAAACTAGGCAAGCAATGAATTATGAGGACATCAAAGGTCCTTGCTCAAATAATACGAACATATCATAAGAGAGGCAATTGAAACTAAGAAAGAGGAAACAGCTACTTCGACAACTAGGCAGTGAAAGAGGAGACTTAGACCTCGTCACTGAAGTTAATCAATGAATGACAATGGAAATTAAGTTTCATTACAGTCCAATACATACAGATAGGGGAGGTATGTTAGGCCCACCCCTCTAGTGCTTTGATTTTTACAACCATCCTCGCTTCGATTCTGCGAGTGTTGGTCTAGTAATCAAGCTAGCAACTGCCCTGAAAGAGTCTCTTGTAATCTGGGCGAAACTTCGCTTTATGTATAACCATTAACTCAGCCTCGACCTGAAGGAATTATTACATGGCAATAGTCGCAGAAACTTGAAAGATCAAATTCCATGCAAAAATTTCCAGCCTAAAAGATATTTCTCGCGATAAATGGTAGAATGACCATATCGCTTACCCTGCCAAAAACCTGCCTGTTTAATTCTATAACAGGCTTTCATTGCCTGGTTTTTCACCTCCACAAAGAGAGGTGGAATCCCTAACAATGTCTCCATAGATGCGGTCGGTGTAGTCCGAAACGCACCAGTCACCGCCAGACAAGCCAAACGCTTGATATCTTCCAGCATCTGTCTAGCGGATCGTGTTTCAATGCGACGCCACCACACCAAAGCCGCATATACCAACCTAGGTTTAATGACCATGCAATAAATCCAGAACATCTTCATGGGAGTGATCCCCCAGTTCTTACCTACAACTCTTCGACATTGCCAAAAGGAGATTACTGCCTTTTGATGCTGTGTCTTAACATGTTCCGGCCAGTTCAATTTGCTGTCGAGAACTACTCCAAGGAACTTCACTGATTTACTAACCTGTATGGAAGTGCCTAACAACCTGGGAGGTGTAAAACCCACTATCTTCGTTCTATGAGTAAATAGAATTGCCTGGGTCTTATTAGGATTAATGAAAAGACCTTTATCTTGTGCCCAATAATATACCATGTTAAGGGCGCTTTGTATTATGTCCGAAATAGTGGACAGACAGCGCCCTAACAATAAAATAACACCATCATCGGCATATGCTTGCACATAAAATCCCGATGAATTCATCCTAACCAAAAGGTCATCCATGACGGCGCACCACAACTTTGGTGAGAGACAACCCCCTTGAGGGCACCCTCTCCCCGCTTGTACTATCATGGCGCCCGCCAAGAGAAGCCTGTATAACCCTACTCCTAAGATAGACACCTATCCAATTGATTAAGACGGGATGTATACCTTTCGGTACCAAGGCATCTTCAAGAGCATCAAACGATACTCTGTCAAATGCCCCCTCAACATCAAAGAAACACCCTAGGGCATATTCTTTTATCTCCAGAGCAGATTCTATCCTTCCGAAGAGACAATGTAATGTAGTCTCTGTCGACTTACCCACGATATAAGCATGTTGGTTAGGATGGAGTGGATGATCCCTTAATGGGCCATCAGTAATGTACCTATCCACCAACCTTTCCAAAGTTTTCAAGAGAAAGACATAAAACTAATGGGTCTAAATGCCTTAGGGTCAGAGTAGCCGCTTCTTCCCGGCTTGGGAATAAAGACTACCCTTACATCTCTCCATAATGTTGGTACATAACCAAACATCAAACATCCTTTAAAAATTCTTAACAATACCTTCGTCAGCACGTCCCCACCATTTTGCAACAGACAAGGATAAATCCCGTCCGGTCCAGGTGACTTGAAAGGTGAGAAACTTTGTACTGCCCAACTAACTCTATCATGTGTGACAACCTCATCTAAGGTGGATACATCTTCAAGGTCCCATCTCCTACCACCCACCAAAGACGACGCAGCATTTAAACCAATATTATCCGGGAAGTGAGTATCAAGCAAAAGCTCAAGCATCAGGGTATCGTAGGGTACCTAACTGACTGTCCTTATCCTTACTAAGAATCCATACCAGTCTAGATGATTCCTGGAACGAATTTATATCCTCACAAAAGGATATCCAGGAATTTCTCTTGGCTCTCCTCAGAGCATATTTATGTGCTCTTTTAATACTGTTATAACTATCCCATGATTCCGAGGAATCAGCAAGGACAGCCTTCCTGTATGAGCCCCTTACCTGTCTCCTTAGTTTTCCCAACGAAGAGGACCACCAGGGTTCTTACTACCCTTAACCACCTTGGAGGACAGGACTCCTCGAATGAGGATCTAATGTGTTCATGAAGAATACCAGCCTCCCTTTCCAATTCCTCTATACCATCAGGGGCTTCTAATTGGATAGTCAGTTTATCTTCAATAATTCTAGAATATAAACCCCAATCCGCCCTCCTAGGATTCCTATAACTAGCCAGGGTAATTGGATCAATCCCCAGACTAAACCTAATCATCCTGTGATCGGAGATGGAAGCCTCAGGACTCACCCTCCAATCCTTAATCAGACCACTAAAATTCCTAGAAGCAAGGGAAATATCAATAACCTGTCTTCTAATCCTAGTAACAAAAGTGGGTTCAGTACCCCTATTCAGGACATCTATTCGCGTGCCCACCAGGAAGTCCATGAGAGCGCGACCCCTACCATTGGTGTCGCTGCTACCCCAGACAACATGATGCGCATTCGCGTCACATCCTATTATAATAGGCATGTCATTGGCCTCTGAATATTGAACCAAACCCATGAACTCCTGAGGAGGAGGAGAGGGGCCATCATAGGGGAAGTAAGCCGAAGCCACAACTACGTCGCGACGACGCCCACCAACCCCCAGACCAACCCTCACCGCTACCAAATCCCGAGAGCAGAACTGTCAAGCAGAACAGCGCCGACACTCCGACTGGCAAAGATGCATGCCCTAGGAATGCCCCCGCCATCCGCCACGAACAGTCCGCCATCAACCACACTCAATCCTCGAACCAAACCTTTATAGGCATAAGGTTCTTGTATTAGAATAAAATATGTATGCAACATAGCAATACAACGGCATAAATTAGCCGTTCCATCTTTGCTATGTTGCATTTTTTCTAGATATGATGAGGTCATCCGCGAAGGCTAACATACTGTAATAAATGGGCTGCATGTTCCTGTAGCCGAAATAATATGGCTTCATCCTTGCACTGGATTTGGAGAGTGCTGCGTCTAGCACGGTGATGAACAGTAAAGGACTAAGACTGCACCCTTGTCTAATACCTTTCTTGGTCCTGAACGCCTTGGAATATTTATTGCAGGACATTACTATGCAGCGAGGTTTTTTTGTAGAGGCTCATGATTCCCATTCTGAGGCCGTCATTCACTCCTTTCCCTTCTAATGCGTTATGGATGTCTTCCTTTCTGATCTTGTCGAATGCTTTGGTAAATCTTTGAAGCATACGTTAGTCTCCTTCCTTTTTTCTATTACTTTTTTGGTAATCTGTCTCAGAGTAAATATTAAGTCTTGAGTGCTTCTGTTGGGGCGGAAACCGTACTGTTCTTCTCCCAGACTGCATTCTATTGCTGTTCTAAGGCGTTTCTGTTGAATGCTGGAGTATACTTTACTTGGAACACTCAACAGGGATATGCCTCTATGATTTTTGCAGTCCCTATTATCCCCTTTCTTGTAGATTGGGACTAAGATCGATATTTCCCACTCTTTGGGGATTTCTTTGTTTTCCAAACCAGGTTCAACAGGTGCTGAAGCATCTCATTTCCTTTAGCTCCTATGCATTTTACCATCTCTGGTGTGATACCGTCAATCCCCGCTGATTTCCAGTTTTTCAACCTGGATAGAGCCCATTCGATTTCGTCTTCATTGATATAGTCTTCTTCCAAGAATGTATCTTGACTTACAGGTTCTTCATGCATTGTATCGTCTCTCTCCCCCTCTAACAGCTCGCAAAAATACTCCCGCAATCTCTCCATGATTTCCTCAGTTTTTCCAAGAACTGTTCCTTTTTTATTTTTAATAGACTTCAGAACTAGTTCCCTATTTTTCCTCATCGCTTTTAAGGTTAGTTAGAAGAGCTTTTGATTTTCCTTTGCATTCTCTTTTATTTTCTTACCAAACTCTTCCTAAGTTTGTCTCTTGCTGTAGTTACTAAGGCCTTAACTTTCTTCCTCTGTGCTTTGTATTTTTCGTAATCTGGACGTGACTTGCTTCCTAGGTATTGCTTCCACAGGGTCTTTTTCTTCCTAGCTTCTGATTCTTTTCGTTAGTCTACCAAGCTGTTTCTTTATTCCTAGGCCCCACTTTACACTTTCCACAGATTTCCCCCGCAGCCAAGAGTATTAATGATTTGAAACCTGTCCAACATCTTTCGATGTCTGTACTATTTCAGTTTGTAGTTTAAATTTCAATTTAATTTGTAATTTATCAATGAAAAATCTATTAGTTCCGTTCAATGATTTCTGAGATTACGTAATGCGATAATCTCAAAACCTTCTCGATGAAAATCGATGAAAATAATCTCAAAACCTTTTCGGTGCGATGAAAAACCTTCTCGAGATCTACAACGTCCCTGATTAAGCAAAGGAACTCAAAATTCAATTTAATTCTGAGACATGAATGAAATCTTCCAGTTATAATGTTTCCTCAAAAATACGAAGTCCAAATGGTCCGGAAGACTTTTAGATCTATTTGTTTAGATTATCATTCATTCCCCTCCCTGGTAGGTAATATTTTTTTGTTGAGGGTCTAGTGAAATGAGGTCAGACTAGGTTAATGCCCTAGACATTTTGAAATATATATATATATATATATATGCATTTTTTTTAGTGCAATAGACGAGGGTCAAAGTCCTTATTAATTGTATGCACTAAAAAGGGGTTATTTTGCATTCAGTTTTACAATAAAGCGCTCTTTTTGTACAATACCGGTTAGTTAGACTTTATTTTCTAACGTATTTTGAATGACCGTCCTCGATAATTCTGCAAATATTTAATCAATGAACAATAGACAGAATGTGCATAAAACTAACAGATTGACAAGGTACATGATTTTGAAGAATTAGAAACTAGATTTCAAAAATGTGAAAGGTACTGAAATAATTTTATTAACATAACTTGAAATATTATTAATGGTTTAATTTCAAAACAGTGTGTTTCCTTGTGATTTCATTTTTTACAAAATATTATATTTCAATATTCAAAATATTATGGAATAGATTCAAGAGTGCCAAGAGACTTATTTTTCTAACGAATGAGGAGACAGTTAAAAACCAAGACTTGACTCAGGCTGCACTAAAGGCTTTGGAGGAAAACTGCGACAGATAGAAGATCGCTGATGAATGTCAAAAAGAGTGGAGTCAGGGAAAACCAAAATAACCTCCCAGCAAAGAGGCATTCAAGCAAACGATGAGGCCGATTGGTTGAGAAAAGGAGCTGGCATGGTAGACGTCCATCGTCTCAGTATCTTTTTGCAGCATCTCGAACACAATCGCCTGTGAGGCTATAGAGAAATGGCTCACAAGGAAACATATCCTTCTTTGGAGGATTATTACGAGGCACTCGAAGATATTCTTAGATGGCCCATAAGTCTCATGCAACATATCTCCTTAGCGAAAAGAAAATAGAAGGTGAGCTAAGTAAGACAAACTGTCCTAGACGCAGTGTGCTGTCTTTTAAGGAAATGCCAAACAGTTGTGTCTTGCTGCAGACTCCTCTGTATTAAATGTACAAAAAATGAGGGACCGTTTCATCTTGTTGGAGAGTGCACTATGCTTGGTGCGCGATTTCTGAAGTTTGACGCTTGAAATTTAGGAATAGAACATCTCTCTTGCCTTAGCTATCGTCATAAATGATACAGAGTTGATTTGATATATAGTCGGAAGGGGCTCAATGGATCTATCAATGGTCAAAATAACTAAATTCAACTTCCTGATATAACGGCTTTTGAGGAGCCGTTAACCTTTATCATTCAGGATCTCATATTTATTTAGCTTTCTAGATTTTCTAACAAAAAAATCATAATATTGATATAAATTTACCAAAAATTCATATTCTATACTTCAATTTTTTCAAAATCTTTCAACTTCGAAAAGCACTGCAAAATTAATCGGGGATCGATCGACCTTGTTCCTATTTGAACTAGCACTGCAAAACATATAGAATCAAATTAGAGAACTATAAGCCCTTTAAGGGGAGCTTTCGATTACTGCCTTGATTAAGTGTCAGAGATTGCAATGGTGTAGTCGTGTTTGCTGGATGCCGGAACGAGAAATGGTCGCGAAAGCATTCCTGGGAACGTTAAGCAGCACTTGACCATGAGCATGCCCTAAGACTTGCTAGCTGGATAACGAGAGAGGTCGGGCTTAAGAAGGACTAGAATCAGTGACCTTTTAGTGCAAGGCAGTGATCTATGGTCTAATAGTATTAAGCAGGTCATAAACCGACTTCGTCGGTAATGCCATAGGAAGAACAATATGTCTGCTTATGTCCAAAAGAGTATCTTGATGTGACTTTTGTATGTTTGTGTGTATATGTTTATTTACATGTCTCCCAAACTTCTGTTTGTAGATAAGCTATCTGTATGTTAATCAGTATGATTATCTGTATTTCCATATGATTTATCTTTGTATTTAGACTAGTCTGTTGAAAATATTACTGTCAATGTGTTTCTATCTAGGTTTTTTATGTATTTACATCTATATGTCTCTGTCGGGCATATCTGTTAATTTGTCTCTATTTATGTTTGTCTGAATTGTGTTTATATGTATGAATAACATCTGAACATAGGTCTATATCTTTGGTCTGTGTGTAGGTGCTTGCGTCAGTCTGTATTATATATGTATGAATAACATCTGGACATAGGTCTATATCTTTGGTCTGTATGTAGGTGCATGTGTCAGTCTGAATTATATATGTATGAATAACATCAGGACATAGGTCTATATCTTTGGTCTGTATGTAGATGCATGTGTCAGTCTGTATTATATATGTATGAATAACATCTGGACATAGGTCTATATCTTTGGTCTGTATGTAGGTGCATGTGTCAGTCTGTATTATATATATATAACTTGTTTGTTCATCTTGCATGCATCCTTGCGTCTAAACGGCTCAGCCCAAATATTCAAGGATATGAATTAAGAGGGCTAGCTTGAGAATTAGGTATGGCGTGAATAATGACGATTTCCAACTCAAATCAAACTCAACTCAAAATTAAGGCTCTCTCAGAAACTTAAAAAAAAATCAGTTCCCAGAAAATGCTCAAATAAAAGTGTATATCTAAATATATAATAAGCCTAGGTTTCATAAAAAAAAAAAAAAATTATAGGTTGACGGCTTTTGACGAAAATCTTCATTTCGGATTTTCCTTCAGGTATCCGTGCGGATTATCAGTTTTGAGCCTCCGCCGATTTTTGTTCACACTCAAAATTAAGTCAAAGGAATCTTTGAATATTTTTTTGAAGATTATAAAATTATGAATCAAAATAATTAAATATTTAAATGTTGAACTTTGAATTTCACCTTTAATAAATGATTAATAAATAAATTATGAACTCCCAATAATGCCCAACTTCTATTCCATGTTATAATTTATTCTACGAAAAAGATGGTATCCTTTATTCCTTCGTGTAGAACATACAGTAACTCTTCTTTTTTCTTTCTCTTTTTTTATTCAAAGTATATAGGGTTGTTTTACCAGAAGAGAAGAGAATATTAACCGTTAAACTACGGGAGTAGGGATAGATTTTTTTTTTTACCCTTTATTTTATTCTTTATTCTTTCTCTGAGAAGGAGAAAAAAATATGGCGTCCTTGTACCATAGTTGCATCAAGTAGGCCCTGCAGGAACATTGCCCTCCCTTTAGGCCTAAGGGTTGGACTGGTTGTTCGTATAAAATCAAGATGGCTGACTATATGAAGGCGGAGCTACTACTGTTATTCTATGCCCATAACCCCTTCTTAAAAAATAAAAAATAAAAATTTAAAAAAATGAATAAAAACACGTGGAATTCACGTGTATAAAAGATGCAAAGTAGGAGGTCTTTATGAGTGCATCCTCTTTCTTCCCCTCGTCCCTTGTTTTTGTTTAGTTTGGTCACTTTTGTTCTTGTTCGTGACAAACTCATAAATACTCATTTATTTATATTTTATATTTCTAAAATAATATTGGATACATCTTTATCTTTTCAACAGTATATAATTTTAAATTTAAGTTTTAAATGCAAATATTTCGCAGCACCTAAATACTATCCGCTCTACATTCACACCTCAATCCTCTCTCTAAAATCCCGATACCGAATTTTCTACAAATATGGTTTCCTCAGTGGAGATAAAAAATAAATAAATGAAAATATGTGCATAGTATTCATTCTGTGCCGTAAAATCCTCCAACACAATTTTATTAACCAGATATCTTTCCCCAACGTCGACAAAGTTACCTTGGACTATTTCTCGAAAGAAGATTTACCTGGAATCCACGAACTAGATAAAAAAAAACTCGAGATTAATCGCTGCTATAAACTTCTTTCAAGATTCCTTGTCAGACTTTCTAATCTTCGTTTGAAAAACAAAAAACTATTATATTTACTTCTCATTAGACCATTCTGGAATTACGTTCTGCAATTAAGGGGTACCAAGTAGCGAATTAAACCCCTAAAAGCGAAAATCCAGAGAAAAATAGTAAGTGCTCCCTGGTATATATCCAATCATGTTAATGACGTCTAAATTCCTTACATCTGCGATCTAGAAAAATTCCGTCTTTTCATGTTGTTCATCCATAGAAGCACATCTCAGCTACCGCAGACCGCCATGGACCCATCCGTGAACCAGGAGCCTCAGTCTGACCGCATTTCTCCTTACCCTTAGTCCACCTCGCCCTTAAGATAAGGATCACTTGGAATGGGATACTGAAGCTGCAGACTTCACGGATGGGTCCATGACGGTCTGCGGTACTGGGGCTGGAGTATATGAAGTTAAATCAGAGGTAATAATAAAGAAGCCTCTTGGTATTACTCCATGGCATACCACGCCGAAATTTATGCAATTAAAGTCTGTGCGGAGGAGAATCTGCTTTGACCCCTACAATTAGAGAGATTTGCATTTTCACGGACAGCCAGGCCGCACTGAAGGCTCCTGAGGCCTTCAGAACGACCTCTTCCTGGTCAGCGAATGCAGAGACTCCCTGATGTTACTCTTCCAGCACAATAGAGTGCGGCTGGAATGGGTGCCGGGACATGAGCAACGAAACAGCCGACTAACTGGTCAGGAATAGCGCGAGTACTCCGTTCTGTGGTCCAGAGTCTGTTCTGCGTATGGCCAAAATAATGGTGCGTGCGTTCCTGAAGTAGTGGATCCAGAGGAAGCATGATCAATATTGGAGGCTAAAAGAGAAGCAAGACACAGTAAGGCTGGAGTACATGAAGTTAAAGAAGAGTATATGCCGAAGCTGTGCAGGAGTAGAACCAAAGAGACATTGTTCTCCTGGTTGTTTCCTCATGGTCTAGGCATGAACCAGATTTGTCTGGCAACGGGCCTACTCATGGGGCACGGTGGTTTCAAGAAACATCTACATAAGGTGGGATTAATCAACTCGAAACCAATGTATAGATTGTGTCAGGAGGCGAAGGAGGAGGAAACAACCTCTTACCTGTTGTTCGATTGTGTCGCAATTGGTAAATTGCGCTATGATATCTTTGGTACATTGAGACCAGGAGAGATGATAGCGCAAAAAGATATGGTTGAAAGAGCTCTCGATCTCATGAAGAGATCTTGGGTTCCAATTCTAGACCCTAGGGATAGGCCTAATATGACTGCGGTGACTGGGTTGGAGACTCCCATAGATTCAATCTAATCTAAGCTACAACATAGTATTATAATTACAAATTTCAATTTATAAAATAAAGTTTTCAAATATCTCTTACTTCCATCGTTGTGTTGGTCCGCAGTTGCTTCTCATGCAAATATCTGCGATCTTTCTGTGGTAGCTTAAGAAAACTTCCAAACCTAAATGGAACGAAACAATCGGAATCTACGATTTAGAACAAACATTATTTTGATCGAATTAATGGACAGAAAAGTAAGATTTAGCTAGGCTACACAAACTAATGACCTGAAATGCATTTAATTAAACCTTCCCAACAAATCGCCGAATAGTTAGTTCCATCTATTCTAATTCTGTGTCCAGTTGAAACTCTCAATCCTTTATCACTAATACATAGTAATTTTAAATTAAACTTTATCCTCTAAAATATTTGCACCGCTCATTCTATAAACCAGTCACGACTGATAATTTGTAACTCAACAGATTATAGTCATTTGTAATGGATTATAGAATTTTTAAGACCATGACTACAATTCCAATCTACGAGTATGTTGTTTCGATCTTTAAAAAAAATTCCTGCAGAATTTTCTTCTTTTCTTTGTTATTTGATAGAGACTAAAATTATCTAACACACAACTTTGTGTAATGTTGCTTTATTTAACGCCGTTAAAGATGCACTTTTGATGCACTTCAAACTATTGGCTTATAAACTGAATATGTCCGCTGTGTAATATTGGCACATACTATTGTTTCTGCTGATCTATATCTAATCTAAACATGGTTGAAGGCATTTTATTAAAAATATCTTATTGTTTAAAAAAAAAAAAAAAAAAAAAAGTTAAGCAAGGAGTAATTAATTCTCTTTTCTTTTTTTTTTTTGGATTTGATGTGTTTTCTATCGACCGATTTAGAAACACATGAACGGAAGTGTAATTAGAAAGAAACTAAATGCAAAATTGTCAATGGTAAAGTTTCGTTAATATTGCTATAACTTTCTTCAGGGAAATTGTTACTGGTTGAAATTCTAAACCAACATGAGTGAAAGTTTGGTTTTATAACAAACCCTAGTTGCAATCTGATTCCAAAAACGCAGGAATTTCTAGTTGCTTTACATGAGTAATAGGATCCGAGAAGAGTAGAGGGAAACACAAAATTGAGAACCTCTCTCACAATATTTAGACCAGACTAGAGTGCTAGACTCAATGTATATATATATTAGCCTAGCTAAATCTTATAATATATATATATATTAGCCAACCTAGCCCTACAGAAGGACAGTTTTATACAACAGTTTACAACGAGTCAGCAACCACTATTACCCTTCTCTTTACTAAGTCTAAATCTCTCGCCACCTAATTTCTATTATTGGTGTAAAGTCCTGGCAGTTTGTGTCTCTCTTTTATTATACAGTGTTCAGCATTTAGTTTAGCTTATTTCTCAAAAACCCTTTCTCACTAATTTTCTCTCCTTCTAAAACCTATTACATACGATATGCACTGGATACAAAAGCCCGAATAATCAATATCATTTAGACTTCCCAAATAATAATTTATTGAACAATTTTCACAGTTTTGATTGTAAAAGTTTCTTGAAACAAGGAATTTTTACTAAGTGTCTTGTTGACTTTTAGACCTATAGTTTGTGTGGAACTTAATGACATTTTATAGTCTAAGCAGCGACGTCCTCAGAACCCAACCAAAGGGAATGTTTTCAGGAAAAATACATCAAATCAAAATTGTAGCTCTTCATATTGTTGGACAGTGTGTCTATGGCTGGGATACACTACACGGAGACCGGCAGTGCACTGAGAGGGCACCGAAGGAGTGAACAACGTATCTTTCAGGTCACAGTGCATTTTCTCCTAAAAGAATCTAACACAAAAAACTTCAAAATAGTTGAGCCATTTTCAGAAAAATGAATAATTAATTCAGCAAAATAATACATTATAATTTAAGGGACAAAACATTAAGGTCTTCGTGAAGATACCTATCAGTAGTTTGCTTTAAACCGATTTTTCGTCAATATTGCAATCGGCTTTTTCTGGGGAGTTATTGACTTGATTACCAAACGAATACTGAAAAAAATAAGTTATTTTTTTACATGTAATGGAGGGAAGCTTCAATGGTAATAAAAACTATTGTCCTTGCCCCTAGTAGAATGTAAATGAAATCAATCAATTATGAAATGTAAACCATTTCTCCTTAATCGAAGATTGCAAAACATGTGTTATCAGTGAAATCAATTTCAAAAAAATTGAGACGATTACAAAAACTTCCTCTTAAAGCAGTTAGAGAAAGTAATGATGTACCAAAAATGATATAAAATCAGTCTTAGATATTATGCATATTCTTCTGAATTATTAATTTATGATCTTGGAATTCAATTTTTATTCTAGTTTTTATCTCCTCCTTATAATATTTAGAAGAAGCTATCCCTGTTTCTTGGCCGCTACCAAGGCTTATCAATTTGCTATTGATACAGAACTCGAAACCTGAAAGAACCCACGGTTTCACGGGAAGTAAAGACTCGCACCATAATCTCCTCTGATTCAAATCACTATTAAACAATAGATTCGGCATGATAATGGAATATAGGAATCTATTGAGCCAACAGTGACCTATTAACAGATGAACTATGGGTTCTTCATAAAGTTGGATTCATGAAGGGCAGGATAAATAATTTTTGAGAAATTGTTAGTCTTTGCCTAGACTGTCTATTCCAAAATTCTAGAAAGTCTTCACTATCTTTGTATTGATTGATTGATGACTTGATCAAATATCTTGAGAACTGTATAGAGCTGGCGAAAAAGTTAGTTCCGCGCTGTCTTGGCCAAGCTTGTCAGCCATTTATTTTGTGTTTTATTACGTCTTTTTGCAACCTCACTAGATTAGAGTTTTCAAGATATTATATACAATAGAATAGACAGGTGTCTGAGCCAGAACTGTAGTCCGGAATAAAAAAAAAAGTGATTGCAAGACTTGGTTACCCTAGGGATTAGGATGCCTTGATGAGCTTCCATAATCACCCGCGATTGCATTTTATTTAAAAAAAGAACACAAAAAACAATCATTTCACACAATATCAATCAGATACAAGCAAAAAAATCTCCGAAATTATTCCCTAGTATTTATATATTGCATATAATTATCTCGTGAGCATGTCTCAGTTTTTTCCACTTTTCTTTTAAGTTTCTACTAAATTAACCGAGATTATATTACGTGAAAACGTGTCACGACTTCTTCTGTAATTTTCAGGAATGAAAATCTCATTAAACTGTGATAATTTAAAAAAAAAAATTCATTTAAGTGTTCATTCCATTAAAATATAGAAAAGATGTAGTCATGTTGATAATAATGTTTATGTTTAATTTATCCTAGGTGGACACGATACGGTTTTAATTATACTAGAGGATCATAATATGAATTCGTCATTCGGCTTTCTCAGCGGATGTGTTCAAATTGAGCATAAAAAAAATAGTTTCCTTATTTGATCAGAAACAAAATGGCCTTTTTCAGATTTTCGCGCTAGCGAATGTTGAATCTAAACGAGGGTTATAAAGAACTTTTCTCTACAGTTAAATATTAAATTTTTTCTACAATTAAATATTAAATTAATTCTTAATTTATAAGAACATAAATTAATGTGAACAAGTGCAAATATTCGGAATGTATATTTTAATTTAAGTCAAAGACTCCCCCCTCTCTCTATAACCTGATCCGTTTGGTAAAACTTCAAATCCACTATACCTGGAATATGTGTTGATCTTGTTTTAGCGTATTGCCACTAGATGTCGGGCTTATTAGAGTTAAATAATGTTACTTTTACCCACTAGTGAGAGAAAGTTGAGTATAACTCACTTGTGTGTGAAAGTTGAACTTTCTTCACTAAAGTTTGTGTAATAATCGCCCTATTATTCAACGATTGTAGAAAAAGATTTTTTTTTTTTGTAATTTAATGTTTTGAGACCTTCCAATGTTCTATTGATAACAGAAATATTCACGCTTTTGTCTTAATTCTATGACTATAACGAATTGTTTTATATATATATATATATATATATATATAATTCTTCTCTTTTTTTTCAGTTTGTCTTGGAAATTGTTAAGATATTAAGGAAGAATATAACATACAATTTTCCCAACAGTATTGCATCCTGAATGAGGATTCACACTGTTCAACACGGGTTTCAAAAATTCATAATGTGGCCATCAGGCTTGATAGGAAGTCAGGTTCAGCAAGAACCTCCTTCAAAGTCTCCGAAGATGCTTTATTTGAAGCTTTGATGTGATATCTAGCAAACAGTAACCGTCAGTTAGCCAATACAGCCAGAACTTAAGCGTGTCACTTCGGATAAAAAAATAGATCAGTTGGAGTAATAATGGCGCAGGTAAAACACTAGTTGAGGGCCATCAATCTCCAAACCAGTTGCAAAACATGGCTAATATTAAGGGAGCTTTAGAACTATATTGGGTTAGTCCACAATGAATTCGCCCCTAGTAGCTGGACCATCGATTGTTAACAGCTGGAACGGATGTATGCTAATTTAACTAAGTAAGCGTCACAAGAGTTCAGTGAACCGAAGATGAAGAGAACTGCAATACACACCCCACACTTACATAACTTGACCGAGCCGATTACCCAAGCATTTGATAAAATGCCACCAGCATCAAACTGTATACAATCACCCCTAAGCCCTTCTCATTATCTTTAGTTAACATCCACGATTCATCGAGGTCGGCGATTAAACAATTTAGAAGTTTTCAGGTTCAGGCGATTAGAAATTCCTTGCCTATTTTATTTTGTGGTCATCGCCTACACACTCATTTTTCGAGAATACACTCATTTTTCAGGATTGTTGATAAATCATGTAATATTACAGACATATTACTGTATTAAGTCACTTTTTACATGCTCAGTTTAAAATTGTACATGCTGATCTTCACAATCTTGTACGCTGAATTTATATTCAGCAGTATGTGATAAATTTTTTCGCAAGACAACCTGAATGTGATCAATGTCCATAAAATTATTATGGAAAGAAAGCTTTGATGTTATCTATCAGAATACAGAGAGCATTATTCTAGGCAACCTTTCAAGTCATATTTGTTTTTTTTTTTTACTTTTCAGTTGCTGTCGTTAGATAACTAAACTCTGACAAACATATTTTTGCCATGCTATTAATTGCATATAAATACTAGTTTTTTCCCATTGTATGTTACAGTTTCTCTTCATTAATAATTTATTTTAATACTATCTTCCTGATACTGAAACAAATTAAGACTCTTTTGGGTAATTATGATAGAAACGAACTGAGGCATCAGTGTGAGCAAAAATTGGCTACATATATTTCATATACACATTTTCTCAAGAAACATTATAGACTCAGAAGGCACCTGAAGAAATTCGGTCTACAGTGAAAAGGCGCCCGCAGTTTGTAGGCGACTCTCTGAGAAGATCGCGATACACGATCTGCGATGGTTTCCTGAGAAGGTTTAGTAGTCCGGCAACATACCGATAAATTAAATTTCCAGTTTCTGAGATCTCTTATAAAGAACTTGAGGAGGAGGGCGAGGAATGGATTTTAGAGAAATAAACTAGATGATATGCTGAACACTGTACAATGAATAGAACACACAAACTGCAAGGACTTTACAGTTAAATAGAAATTAGGTAGCTAGAGAAATACAAAGAGACAGACTGGCTGAATAATAAGAACGTAGTAAGATAGGTTGCTGACCTTGTAAACTGCCCTGCTGTCGCTCTATTTATATGAATCGAACTTCTCTCTCCCTAGTCTGGCCTAGGTGGGGAATTACTAAAGTTTTATTCATTTAATCTGCTTCTTTGCTCTTCGGATCCTATGAATTTCTAATGATTTGGGCCCCATTACATCTCTCAAAGAGGAAGTGAAGAAGGAAATTGCAACAATACGGGGAAGGAAATAGATTTCTCGAAATCGCAAGGCGGCATCGTCCCTCCACCCAAAAACAAATGCTTGATGAAATAAAGTTTAAGAACAGACAATTTAAAATTGTCTTTACATATATGCTCATGTTTGTAAACATTTGAAGTTCATCTATACTGGACAATCCCTACAAAGTTTCTAAATAATTGCGTATTTTATTTCTTTTTAGAGCAATAAGCATAGAAATGAATAATTTACAGTCGAAAGTGTCAATTATTTGTCAGGTTTTGAAACAACTTCCTCATAAATATTCCAAAAACATTTTTAACCACATCAACATAGTGTGAGAGAAAATTGATAATTTTTACCAGAGTGTAACAAGTGTCTATTGAAATATGTACGTGAGAGAGAGTATTAGTTTTAACAAGTTCGTACATATTTGGTCTTTATTCACCTTGAATGATTTAACAGGTTCCCCCACCCTTCAGTCGATTGAAAAAAGAAGGAA